>JACXGK010000620.1:0-54786 GCA_016801125.1 Novumbra hubbsi
TTCCCCCCATGTACGACCAGGGGTGTAGATTTGGGGGGGGGGGGGGCTCAATAATACAGACAGGTCACTGTGGCCCCCCTGGAAAACTGAAAATCCTACATTGACCCAGATCCTCCAATAAACAATACAAACATAGGCCCTTGGCCAGAGGGCACGCAATGGTGCCCTCTGTCTAGATACTTGGGTCAAATAATACATGTCATGCAATGCTCCCCAGAAACAAGGGCTGGTTAAACTAACCATTGACTGACATTACCCAATTCATATCTTTTGCTGACACTCACCAAATGTGATCCAAAGATTTGTAGCATTTCACGTTGAAACCAACCCATGCCGTTTGTCATCATGACAATGATAAAACCAATATGAAACATCCCGAGGGCAATCAGAGTGATCTACGGTGAAAAGAGAGATGCATGTTTAAAAAGTGTAGTTCTCAGAAGTTGCGTGTTCTCCATTACATTATTTTAAATTGTCTTTTTAAAACTAAACATCATATGCTTCCTCGGGGTGTAATAGCTACCCCCAATGCTTTGGGTTGAGACTCCAGGAACTTGTGTTTTTGGTGCGGGGTCCTCTGAAACGCTACTTCCACAAGAGGATTGGCCGAGCAGGGCGCGTTGCTCGCAAGCGGATCCTCCACCGTCTCAAAGTCTGTTTCGTCATCTGAAAATATAATTTGGAAAAATTGCTATCTCTTTTAAACTGTTGATCTTTTTTATATTAGTCGAAAATACAATAGTGCTTTGCAATAACATGTTTTTTACCCCCTGAACATTAAGAATATCGACTACAAATGAGACAGAATGCTAATATACATTGTATATATTTTTTTGGGGGGACGAAGGCTGACGAACGCATATTTATCCTAGGCCCCGCCAACCTGCAGATGCGAGCCGGGATGTGTTTTGTTTAACCACGCAATACAATGTCATTTAATTTACCTGTCATATCTGTAGGATGTTACTGAGATGTCAGACGTCTTCAATAAACTTTAGGCCTTCAAGAGTCAACGTTTGAAATGTTATTCGGTGATTAGTGAAAAACAACACGACGCCCAACTTTTTGAATGCCCCGTTACTCATTATTCAAGGCTCCTCTTTTTTCTGAGAAATGTGACTCCTGCAGGCGAACACCCCCGACTCCTCCCCCCGAACCATTCCAAAAAGACAGGGAATTTTTGTATAATATTTTGAAGACTAAATTTGATTGTATTTGGAATGACACCCTTGTCGCAACTGGCAGCCATTTAATATTTTTACATGTGGCTTTTTTGTCATTTAAAGATTTAAAGTCGCTGATTAAATTGATTGTACTATCCACGGCACAACCACACAACCCAGTAATAGTAAGTAGAATACATTTTTACGGGACCCTAGCCGCGTCTCGTCCAATGGCAGAGGTTTCACGAAACGTTGACGTTCAATACTTGATTGTCGACGTGCACTTTCACGCTCAAAAGACAGGTTCTTCTATTGTGACCATTTAATTTTCAAGATATATGTGTAAAAAAAACAGCAGGAGCAACATTTAAAAAACATAGCTGCCGGAGCCACTGAGTTGGGTGATGGACCAGGAACCACTGATCATTGAAGTGGAAACAATGTATTAACCAATGTATAATAGAACTCAAGCACCAGGGGAGGAAAGCAAACCATTTTAGCATGTATGGTTGTTCTGAGGTAGTCTGATAGTAAAATACACAGACTTATTAGTATCAGTTGGAAAGCATTTAGTAACTTCAGTAATTACGCAATCTTTGCTTAGTTATCACATCCCTTCAAGGCCGTTGCTGTGGAAACAACATTGTTGGGGACCAATTACACCGGGGGTCTAGGGGTCCCACCCCAGAAAACAATAAAACAAAATGGACATTTTAAAATCAGTCCAGAGCTGATTAGTCAAATCTGATAATGAATTTGTTTCAACCGCTGTGTCTTCGAGAGATGCAGAAAGGGGTAAAGGATAATGCATATGCGGTTCCCACATTGAAACATGGAGGATGCGGTGTGATGTTGTGGGGGTGCTTTGCTGGTGAGAATGTCTGCGTGTCAAGAATCTCCAATATAGACAAGCTTGTTTTTTAACTTTCTTTTTTAAAATCTAAATACAAAACCCACTGTGACACTAATGACCTTTTAAACAAAATGCAGTTGAAAGAGTTGTACCATTTAAAAAAAAGGAATTATCCTTTTGTATTAAAACTATGACAATAGTCCAGTGGTATATAGAGCCAAACAAAGTTGTCATGATGATATATAGTGTGCTATCTGTGCGCTGTTGTGGAGTGGCTGATTCTCAGCTGCAACACACACCCACTCCCTACATGAACATGTATAATGTATTGGTAAGTTGAATGAACTAGAAGACAAGTAAAGTCCCACTTTATATTGTTAGAAAGGGAAATTAAATATGTTTTCTCCCATCAATTTCAGGTTTTATTGTACTTTTACATTAAACACATCTTATGTGACAAATTAAAAAACTTAAAAAAGAAGAATGTGGACTTCTTGAATCAGTAGGGTGCCAAAGGTGCAGTCCTTCCGGATTGTAAGCCTTAGGGCTCGCATCAAGCGATCACCCATCGCTAGTCCATACCAATCAACATCCTGTTCTACATCACTCTCCCGTCCGTCCTGCTTAACGCCCCGCTCAAGATCGCTCAACACCTATGCATCCTGCACTACATCCACTCGAGGGCTCCCCCTAGTGCTGACATCTTGGTGACAGTAATTGACAACCACATCGCTCAGAGGGATCCAGCCCCCACTGTTTTTTGGTCAGTAAATAGGCTTCTTTACTGTTTCGCGAGACAGATGTTTTGGTATTGGAGTAATAGTATCATGGCACATTTTTGTAAGGAGTCAAACTATTTTATATATTATTATTTTATTAAATTAAAAGGATTGGTATACACTTGTTTTAAGGCAATGATAGAATATTAAAGCAGTGTGTAACTATTTTATTATTTCACCTTGTCTGTACCAACAGTGAGAGCGGATGCTTGATAATACTAATTTAAATCTATGTGAATGTAATATTCATTTGGAAGGATAGGGTAATATTGGAATGCCCAAACTCGGTCACCTCATCTGACCCCCCAAAATTTTACTTTACAGCCTTGGTTGATTTTATTACCTAGCAAATAACAACTCAAAGTGACCCATTTTACACATTAATAAGGACTGATTGCAAGGAGGATTGCGCAAAATGGTTTTGTATAGTCGAGATTTATATTTAAGGGAATAGTAGTGACAGCTGTGACTACGTGTTTTTAATTTGTTTAGCATAATATGCTAAGTTTTTCAACTCTTCCAGTTGTATTTACTGTTTGCAAAATGTGCTAAGCATCTGCATTGTGTGTAAATACTATAATTGCTGTGCTCAGTTTATAATGGAGATCAACTTGTCCCCGGTTTAAAAAAATATACCAATTGTAAAACTGTAAATCCGTATAATGCCAAACTTGGTGCTTGCCTGCCACCTGGCGGTAAAGAATGTATCTGCAACAATTTGCTGATCACTCCTACAGGATTCAACATTTTCATTTATTTACTTAGCGTGCTCTAATGCCTTAGTTCCTAATTTATAAGTATCGTATTCATGATACTATCATGTGAAATGACACTTCAATGCAGGCAAGTTGCAGGCAACTTAAGAAAAGGGGTTAACTGTTCGACTCTGAGAGTGACATTTTTTAAAGAAAGTGACTTCTATATATTAAGCATTTGGTCTTACTACCTTTAATTTCTGTCAATGAACAAGTTTGATGACATGAATAAGCAGGCAAATGCCATGAGATAAAGAACAGAAATACCCGCAACCACAAATACTTGATCTCATCTATATTAAGTGTTTCTCCAGTTGACAGGGACAAAGAGGAAACTTGTAAGTGCATTGAATGTTTTTTTAATCATTCTGAAAACATTTACAACTATTTAAGACAAAACAAGGTTACAAACACAATTGACCTGCAGTTTGCATCCATTTTAAAATGTTACATAAATAAAACTCATATTTATAAATATCTCTGTTTTATAAACATATAAATAGTTTTTAAACATAAATACATATATGCAGGAATGAAAGTACATGAATGTACAGCAGCAGCGACAATATACAGCCTTGCGGTTTCCAATATCCACCATCTTGTGTTTTGGTCTTCATGTGGTACATAATGGTGTGTTTAATCATTGCTGTCTCAGTTCTCCAAAAAGCTGGTCATGGTGGCCTTTCGTACCAAAAATCAGTTTTTTCTTTTGTAGGTTTTTTCCTGAAAGGAGGACCAACTGAATCCTAGTTGTCCGAAAAACCATCGTCCTCAACGCTCTGGGGAGAGAGGAGAGGGTGAAGTGAAACAACATGGTTAGATGCTTTTGTTCACAGAAATCTCTGAATGCATGTAGATAAACACAGAATGCACATGCCCCCCCCCCCATAAGAGGATTCCCAAAGCCCAATCACTGAACAGGATCACCCTAAAACAGCTCCTCTTAACTAAACAGTCTGACTGCATCCCTCTGATCTAACTAACTGCGTCAACCACATCAAGTTGGGCCCCGACACGGCTGACCAACACCCCTACTATTACACACCTCCCTAATGTTGGTAAAGAAAAACACACACTTAGTCACCTATAAAAGTCTGTGAGTCATCAGGTTTACCGGCGCCACAACAGCCCCCTCCATCACCCCCATCACCTGTTAGCCACACGCATCATCCTGATGCCAAAAGCCCCGGGCAGAAGTGTCACCCGGCTCCCTTGCGCGGCACACCGCCCCTTCATGTGTTTGGATGTAAAGACAAAGGGTTTCCTCTCGGGTTAGCACAGCCTTGTTGTTGGTCTGCGTTGGTTTGGGTGTTGGTGTGTCAAATGCTTTATTAGCATGACAGTTACTACAACCATACTGCCAAAGCTTGAGGTACAATAGTAATAATAATAATAGGAAATTTGATTTAGTATTGAGTGCAGAGGTTGTTGTGCATTTTTGCCTGGTCGCCCCGTGGGAAACGAACCCACAAGCCCGGAGCTAAAAGCATCATACTCCACCAACTGAGACACAAACACACCTAACTGACTCGCCAATGACTACATCGCTTTATCGTTTCACATTTTAGTCCTGAGAGATTTATAGTTAGTAACTAGCTGGTACCGTAGCGACAGCCTTCCTGAGTAGCACAGATAAACGTAACCTCACTGTCTTCACTTTCTTGTGGTGACAAAATTGACTTCTTTTATGGCCAATTCCACTTAAACACTTCATGTGGACAGAACCACTTCATGTGGACAGAACCACTTCATGTGGACAGAACCACTTCATGTGGACAGAACCACTTCATGTGGACAGAACCACTTCTCGTGAACAGAAACACTTTTCGTGGAAAGAAACACTTCTAGTGGACAGAAACACTTCTTGTAAACAGAAACACTTCTCGTGAACAAAAACACTTCTTTTGGACAGAAACACTTCTTTTGGACAGAAACACTTCTCGTGAACAGAAACACTTGTTGTGGACAGAAACACATTCTGTGGGTTTTTGTGGTACATGGCCAATATATTGCATCTTCAGGGCCACTTCATAGCTCATCACTGGTGCATGATAGGGTAACAAGGGGTAACCTCCCTAGCTTGCAGGGCACAAATGGACCAGCCTGTGGGTCTATTGATGTCTCAGACGAACGTCCCAAATTCTTTATGAGTTTATTCAATAGTTTGCATTTTTTACATCATCAAGTTGTGAGGATGGACATGCCTGTTCATTCAATCCTCGGATGCGCATGCGCGCAGGGGAAGGTAGATGGCGTAGTAGGTTGTGTTACTTACTTACCAGCACGTCTCGATGCGTCATCTTTAACACCCCATGCCGCTGATCGTCCCTATCCGGTCTAATTTCTGTCCGAAGCAGCCGCTTCTGGGAACCGTGGCTTTCTTGGAGTTCGGTTTGTGTCTCCTCGCGCTGGGCTGGTCTGCCCAGCGCGCCCACATTCTCTTGGCGCGGGTGTCCACGTGCAGGTCGCGCAGCAAGCGAACCCGGGTGCGCACGCTGTCCAGCCTCCGCTCTCTCTCGCCGGACGCAAGGAACTCTGACAGCTCATCGCCAAGCAAATTTCTAAGAGACTGGGACACAGAAAACAGAGGCCCACGTTAGACACTAGACTCCCAATTAAAGTAACGTCTTCAAGCCCCTGACGGCAGAAAGCACGCATGCAAACGAGTATTGACAACGAAAAAACGATTGTTTACCGGACATCAATGCCAAGTTTGGAAAACAGTAGGCTACTCCTAGCTCTGCAATTCTTCAAACATTTTCATTTTCAACTTCTCATGCTATTTCTGGCAATATAATAATACATAAATGAGAACATCTAGTATAATAGCCATGTCAACTGATTTAGTTTGGGAGAAACATATAAATAATCGGTAGAAACACGGCATGTTTCTACCATATGAATTGGAAACATAAAATCTGGAATTTAATTGGCTTCTAAACCATGTTTTTAAAGGTGGGTTTAATTACAGGCTACGGTTCCGCGTTAGCGCAAGCGGAACAATATAAATGTCATACACAAACATACGCTTAATAAGGAAGGGAAATTAATAACATTTCTTGGATTTATTGGAAACAGCAAAAAAGACAGGTGCGCGTGCTGTAGTATGCCAACGCAGATTATTTCGGCAAAATGCACCAGCTAACATTTAGAGAACAGAATATTAACAATCTTAATCAAACTCAGCTAAACTGTTGAGATCATCGTGCGTAAAATCAACAGAGGCGAAATATTGACGACTCGATGGCAAATGCGCTTCACATGCACCGCGTTCCGATTCCACAAACGGCAGGGATAAAGGTTTTGTCTCTTTTCAAATGCAGTACCATTAAATCCAAAATATACCGCCCTAATAAATCAACATTGGGGTACAAGTAGAAAGCGCCAAACCTTAAGTAGATGCTCATGAAAACCTTTGAGGCTACTCAACAAAAACGCTTCTAAACGCGCGCTTGGGCACCGGCATAGTTACAACTATTTGATTAGGCTGTAATGTTGTACAGAAATACACGCAGATTAGCCTACGGTTAGGCGTTTGTCGAGAAACAGGTAGGAACACATCAGTTAAACGATAGTTTCATTAATAGTAAATAAACTACAGTAATAATGTTTTTCCCTCGTTAAAGTGGGTATATTTTGTAAGCGTAAATCAGCGTAAATCAGCCAAGCCATTCACAGCCAACATTCCCAGGGACTTGTACAATTGTAGGCTATTCGTTGTTATTGTCTTAGGGGGCAACATGTTTTGGACAGTAAATAGCTCTAGCGGCAGACGACGCCAAATAACAGAAAAAAATACATTCCGTCCACAGGTAACCTGGCACTCATCAATTAAGTGACCTTACCTTCTGCTGCGCGGATGTGAGAGGCTTCGCCCCTGACCTCACTGAAAGCAGGGTGATCATAAGTCCACAAGCCACCAAATGCGAGATGTTCATTCTGACAAGTTTTGTAAAGGATTCCTCCTTGGAGAAGTTAAATATGCGAGGATTGATATCAGTAAGCAATTTGTTCTCTAATATGTCTTCGACAGTTCTTACTCCAAGCTTCCCAAGTGCCTCTCTGACTCTGAATTACCGCTCACCGCTTTATAGCCCACAACTGGTGATGTCATGAACACTAGCTAATGTTCTTCCTACCCTCCAAAACCTTGCCAATTCGGCCCGTCACTCATACCTGCTTAATTAAATGATACCCCACTGGTTGGGAAAAAACACATGAGATTATTGTTATGCCATGCTGTTGAAGTGTAGCGTTGGCAGACACACAATACTACATCAAAATGCCAGACACCCAACGCAAGGAAATTAGGGTGGACAGATCAAAAGAAATCAAGACCTAACTGAAGATGCAACTGAGTTTTTGCGGAATGACTAGCCTGCTCATTAACGCAACGCTAGCCAGTACAGGAAAAATATCAAAATCCATTCCAAAATATGTCTTGTCTTTGGAAGGTCTATAAAAAAACAACATTAACCAGTGTTATTGTGTTCATGCCACTTCGTTAATCGTTATATATTTATATTGTTGTGATATTACAATATCTCATACAAATAATACTTTCTTCTGGAGGAAATAATTAATTAACAACAACATAATATGATTTTAATGGCAATGCACGAGAGGAAACGCACGAGAATCCCATTCAATTGTGGTTATCTGTGTTAACGTATTGACAGTAACATGAGACAATATTAGAAAAGTGAATATTAAGAATATTAATACGCTCTTTTTCTTAAGCAGCTCACATGTAATGATTGAGTTTAAGATGGCCTTTCACTTCGACGTGCTCTCTAAAACCCTCAAAAGGCGACAATTTCTTCAACTCTGTCAGACGAGTCAGGGCCAACAAAATCACTGACGTGACATTGGATAACATAGCTGATACCGCGTGAAGATGCTGGGTTTTTATGCGCCCTCGCTTCGCATGAGAACACGTAGAAAGAAAAGAGTTTAAGTCGTGCACACATGCCAAGTCTGTAGTGCGAAGGCAGCAACTCGAGAAAAGCATATAACTATCAATGACAGCTTTTGACCAGCACCCGCGCGCTAGTGCGCGTTTCGTTGTTGTTGCCTATGCGCGCTTTAGTTTAGCATTCGGTTTGTTGTTGTGCGTTACAAAATGACAATATTTGACATTATGTTGAACACTTAAACTACACAGCCCAACCTATGGTGTGATGGTGAAATGACTGAAGTTCAATTCACCCTCAACATGAAGAGCAGCATGAGAGCTCCGGCTAGACGCATTCTCTCAAAGCACCGCCTGTTTGGGAACACGGCGGGGCAGTATTTGCTGTGTCATACCGAGAGACCAAAAGATTAATTCACCCAAAGTCCATTGCTTATTGGATTTGTTTCACGTTACCTCATAATGTCTCTGGTTACGTGGCCTAATAGACTACTTCACAATGGTTCATAATTCAGGTTGATTCTAAATTGTTTGGTAACTTTCTGTAAGGATGACATCCTTCCGTGGTAAATACAAACTCCCTAGTTCAGGCAGTATCTTAAACTAATAATTTAAAACAAATAAAAACAAATGAAACGAACAAGATGCAGGAGGAAAATATTTTATACATTTTTGGCCAATTAGTGGAAATAATTGGGTCACAGACTCAGCCCTCTTGGCTGTCAAGAGATTTAAACGTGTCTCTCAGTGCAAACAAATAATTCGTGTATTTTTAGCAAGATTTTAGCTACATGCTAATTTAAATTTGGACAAGTCATCATAAGGCCACTGTCATCATCTTATTCATTAGTGAGAAAAATAACTTATACTCTTTCAGCTCACACCCTGCCACAACACCGGCCCTCATTGAGACCCAGACGAGTCAGTTTTCTCACCCTAACCACCCGGAATGAGAAATGCTGTCACCAATTACAACCAACCGGGCCCCCAAAACAATACTGTTGTTCGCGTGACGAAAATCTGCATGTACGGTGCAGATTGGCTCCCGAGGTACGGACCAGCATGCTTCAGGGGCCGTCTGTCCGAAACACCCTCTCGTCTAAAACAAGGGCCCATTGTGGAACCAGAGAAGGTTGATCTCCAACCGGGTCGTTCGAGGGTGAATGATTCAAGTGGCGAGGAAACGCTCACAGTCGCCAAGCGACAAGCGACTGTCCTTAGGCTCTAGTCAGTCAGGGGGGTCATAATTCTGTCTGGTTGGCCAACGAGAAATGAGAGTGGACAGGTTTAAATGTGGTGTTCATCTACGCGGATGAGAGGCCAACGCAGCTGTGAGGGGGGGGTTCCATCAGCGGATGGATGTTAGCAGCACGCCATCTCAAGCACCACCCTCGTTCATGAGGAGCATTTTAGGAAAAGACTCGTTCTTTCTGTCCTGTCTGTCTGGAAATGAAAACACATATACGTTTAGATTCTGTCCTGTCTGTCTGGAAAGGAAAACACATATACGTTTAGATTCCAATCTTGTTTCATGCTAACAGCCCCCGAAAAATTAAAACAAAGCTTGGAGAAAAGTCATTTCATTACTCTACCCCCCAGGTCTGGGAATTCCCCTCAAGCCAACCCCAAACCCCACCACCTGGTGTCTAAAAGAAACAGTTTAAATAACAAATGGATGAACCGGGCTTTGGGACATTTATCTAGTTGTCACACAATCTCGCTTATTGCCTTGCCTTATTTTGGGAAGCAAGTTGTTTAATTTCTCTCATAGCATTAGCACCCGATGGTGGCGCTATAGTAAGTGGTTGAAAATGCGAGCTTTGCACAACTTCACTTCTCACCCCGTTTGAACTAAAATCCTGAAATCCAGTACATGTCACTCTTCTCACGAGGTAAAACTCAAACAAGGTCACTATCGACCAATTAACGTGGCGTCGTCTGGCCCATACAAATCAGCCAATTATATTTGTATCGTAACATAATTGAGTAGACAGTAGTAGATGTATAAAAATCTGAAAAAGATGAGCTCTAACCCCTCATGACCTCTGACCCCTCATGACTCCGTCACCTCATGACCTCAGACACTCCATGACCTCTGAAACCTCATGTTATACAGGTGCCGTTATTCCCATTTGGCTGTCACTTGTGTCAGTCTCTGAGATCTCCGGGTGTTGGGTTAGGGTTAGGTGTTGGTGGTCCAACATTCACCAGTTGCCAGACTTCTGAGTGGGGGGGGGGTCGTTTTGATATCCCATGCTCCTTTGTGATTCCAGTGGACCCCTGAAGCCATAGAGTTCGCAGGTGAGATGTTTTTCTGAATCCCACGGTTTCTACGAACAGACACAGACTTCGCTCAGCCTCACTGTGAACTAACGTGTGGGTTTTGATGGATCGCAATGGTTCTCGTGGAAGAACTTAGTCTAACTCATCCATAGCCTGTGACTCGTATCGATCCAACAAAAAACAGCTTGTCTGCAACCTATAATGTCGAGCAGGACCCTCCCCATAATGTTTTTATTCCCTCACCGAATTTCTCTGACTTTAGAATTTTAACAAGCGAAGGGCACATTTTCTTTTCTCCGCAAGCGTAAAGGCGTCCGCTCTTCTCCCCTTTTCCGTGTGTTTAAATGATCTTACAGAGTTTTCCCAATGACATCATACTTTTTTTTTTTCACCACAAAATGTTATACTCTTGAATTTTATACGTTTTCAGTTTTCAGATGACCCGAAGAAATCGGGGTAACCTGACTGGTTTGCATCAGGAAGCCTGAGCAGGGCCGAGGAAGGGGGGCTTCTCAGCTGCCTCTCTCTCTCTCTCTCTCTCTCTCTCTCTCTCTCTCTCTCTCTCTCTCTCTCTCTCTCTCTCTCTCTCTCCCCCTCTCTCTCTCTCTCTCTCTTTCTCTCTCTCTCTCTCGCTTGCGAGTCTTGCTGAGTATTGGGTATCTTGGTTTCTCCTCTGGGGTTTGTGCAAGACAAACTACAAGGCCCTTACAGTCTTATAAATAACTGTTTTATTGTGCGGCTATTTCTCTCCCTTTTACCCAGCGCCGATGCTCTAAAGGCTTTCGCATGTGCCACTGGCCCCATAGCTCGCCACAGTTAGAGGGGCTTGGAGTGGGGTTGTGGGGGGGGGTGGGTGGTGTGGTGTGTGGGTCCCATCACCACCACACCGCCGATGCCGGCCTGGCACGACGGACGTCACGCAGGTGACCGCCGGCCCTTCTCTCGGCTTCTCCCTCAGGCGTCCCAGTGGTTCATCGGATCTCCGGGCGTCCATTCCCCAGGGGAGACGGTCCGCCTCCTTCTGAAAATGTCCCCGTGTGGCGACAAAAACAAATGGCGGAAGAAGCAGATGGATCTGAGATCAGCTCGCCCCGACGCCGCCATGATACCTAGCTGCTAGTCGTTACATGTCATCTCCTGTTGTCTGATCCTCAGGGCCACGTTCACATACGCAGACATTTGCATACTAGGAAATTATGGACCACTGATAAGAAGCTTAGAGCAATTATGCAAATTAGCGCCTCCACCGCAGTTTGACACACGCACACAAACATTCCATGAGAACACTGTTCTATTATTAACGCTCTACGAAGTTGCGCCATTAATTGGAATTCGTACACAATGCAGCCACTGGCTGTATGAAAACCTGGGCAATGGCCTGATTGGCTGGTGGGACGTTGGGAATTGATCCCACAACCCCAGGGTTACAAGCACCACACGCATAACAAGGGAGTAATAAAGGTCCAGACCTGCTGATTTATTCCAAACTAATTTCTGTCTGTGAGTCTTATGACATATTTGCATGGTTGCAAAGAGCAACTCTGAAGCATATCAAGTATGGCCACATGAGGAAGTACATATGAAAGCTGGGCTTCTTACGTCAAAACTATTCCAGCTCAGGTTAATACGTTTTCTGGATGGGAAGAGATGTGGCCCTGCTTTAATTGGACTGGGGTTTGTTGTTTAGTAGTTTTGCCATAACTCTAACAGCCAGCTTGTGTTCCCAATGGAAAATGTAGAGTATGAAATAAATCAATAATAATAACTATGATTATTTCAATCATCATCATCGTTTTGATCGTATTAAAATAGAACGTTCACAACATTTTAGTAGCCAACATTCCAGTGTTTATACGGAAGTCACCAGCGGCTGGTAAATTCAATGTCTTGAACCAACTAGGCAAACACATTCTGGGGTTTGGGTGGCACAAGCCGGGCACAAGCCGGGCACCAGGTGCATGGAGGGGTGGATATTTGATCACAGATTTGTAATATCAGTTTAATAGATATTGTTTAACTGTATAAAATAAAAATCCTATTTTTAAACATATTCAGCCACTGAAAAGTCAGTTGGCCACAACCAGAAGACATATTATATTTTGTACATTTTTATGGTCTTTTCCGTAGAGACAGCTAATAGTTCCATAGATTATTTCTGCCTGAGTGAAAGCAGAATCCAAAAATAGCAACACTTCTATGCAGAATGTTATAATAAATAATGTGGGGCAAAAGCAGCACCCAAAAACAGCAACACTGTTTTTTGGGAAAATACTTGTGTAACTCAGAATTTTTTTATGCATACAGTTTGCGTGTTATATATTATCAAATAGAGTTTTATGCTAATTTGTTTTGCTAATAAATATGTTTGAGGGGGGAGCAAGGGCTTAGGTAATGGTGAAAATATATATTCATATGTTGTGAAAACAAGCCAGAATAATTTAGAAGTTTGTTATTGAAAGCAGGGTCTCAAACACGTACTGAGCCTTTGTTTGAGGGGGCACTACAGACCAAGTGGTTGTTTTTTCGCCATGATAAACATTTTGTGATTATGGCCTCGCTGGATCAAAATGCAAACACGTCCTTCGATGCACAACTCGCCAAGCCCATTCTACGTCTCATCGCGCTGCTCACTCAACCGGGACGTGTCCTGTGACATTCACACCAGGGGACGAATGAAAACCCCTCACACTGAAGCAGTGCACTTTTACCTCATATCTCCAGTTGTCATTTGAAAAGCTCTGTTAGTGTTCAGTATTGGAAAGTATCATAGGACCCGTGGCTAAATATAGAACATTTTGTCTGGCAATAATTGACATTCCGGAACGTACAGTATGGCTGTATATCTGCGTGCTGCTCGAGACGGTGATTGGAAGGAAAAGCGTGGCCATGTCGTGATGAGTCAGCTGACTCTGAGGAGGAGAGGACTAAATGCGGTCAAATAGTTTTTTTATTATGCTCCGTAAGTATGATGTGCAAATGTGAGGTATAACATTTTCTCTTGGAGTGACTGAACTCTAGCGTCTTGGAGACCACGGAGGAAAAACAACATCCTGCCCAAACCGTTGACGGTCCATCAAGCTCCCAGCTCGGATCTTTCAGTCCCCAATGTGGGCCAGGGGAGTTCTGGGTTACGGGTGGAGGTCAGCACCTCCTCCATCGCTGTAAGCGGGATCAAGTAGTGCCCTCAATGTATTACAGTTTATTATGATTTGTGAAATCAATACATACTGTAGCAATTGATTCTTTGTTGAATTAACGGTAATTGCGTCAATTCTTTGTATTTTTCTTGCCATTTCTTATTCCGCTATGTGTAGGTCATGTTTAGTATTCAGTACATATAATGGAACACAATTCCCTTGCAGCTCGGCATCAATATGCACATTATACAGGACCAGTGGCTTTTGGGGAACTGAGATAGCAATTGCACACCAGAGCCATTTTCAACCATGCCAGAAGTTTGACAGGTGACGTGCTGGTCATGGAGCCCTTACCGTAAATCCAACCAGACCAGCGTGGGTTATGGCTGTTAGGTACACAGAGCTGCGAAGCGCCATGTGCCTCCAATTTAGCAAAGACCCGTGACGTCATACCTGGTAGACCAACGTAAAGGCCACACAGGTGAGCAAGGAGTGGTTTCACGGAGGGAAAAACACAGAACCACTTTATTTAGTCTTCAGACAATGATTTGCATGTTCGGCGATATGCAACAGAAACTATTGCGGTTGTTGATGTAATTGTAAGTGAGTTGTGTTTGGAACTCAGTGAACGTCAATTGGTGCAGTTTCCCGTTTCGTAGTATACACACTTTGCAGTTGTGCGTTCCACCTACCAACCGATTCATTCAGTGCTTTTTGCCGGTGTGTTGTCTGTTGCTCCAGATCCACGCCTCATTGTGAGAGGGCTGGATTGGATTAAACTCTACATGTGAGGGCTCCTCAGTGACAGCGCCTGGTGAAAATCCCCACTTTCATCTCTGCTTCCATCCAGAATGCCACGAAACGATGATTGAGCATTTACAGTCAGGAGATAATTTGAAAAGGCTCTTATTTCAGCTATGTCACTCTTAAAATGACCCCGCACCGTTAAGAAACAACGTTTTAGACCGTTCCTTGGGTGCTTTGGTCAGTCTGTGCATTTTGACCGGCCTTATAATATCGCAGTTAGGCTCTGCAATGGTTAAAATAGAAAACAACCGTGCAAATACCAATGAAAAGAAGATATTTTCAGCTTCTCCCTTCTGAGTTAAGCACTGTCCACCAGCGTTTGGTATTGCCACCAGCAGGTTGAAACCTAGCTTCAACCAGAGAGATTTAACACGACAGGTGGTGTGTTTACGGTGAGGTACGAATGACATATTATTCTATAGGGACTGTGTTGTCAAATTATATTGGCCTCGACGGACACGAAAAACGTTCCGTCTAAAAGCCATTATCGTATAGACTGCCTCCAACCTTAACCGTTTATAGGCCAACAAAACGAAACCTGCCCTGAACAAGCGCTTGAGGTAACTCCCATAGTCCTGGCTAGCCCAGGTTGCACAGTTGGAGCGGCGTGGTCAGCTAGCGATAGCGTTTGGTCCAGATACCCAAGGGAAAGGCTGGAGGAGGGAGCATTAACCCACATGCTGTTCCCTTAACCAGGCTTTTACAGTGGGAATGAACGAACCATCCGGCGGTCAGCCGTAGCAACCAGTTTAACGGCCCTCCACAGCCGGTATACCAGGGGCTTACCCACGGAAAGGCTGTTCAATTGGTTGTGGATGAGGAAGGCGTGTCCGTCAGGTCTACCAGGCAACATGGAGTCCTGCCGACTGCCGTGCCACAGAGATCTACCTCAGGACCCATCGGCGATACGGTTGAGCTCGAGGGGATTGAGCGGGTGGGTGAAAACAGTTTCGTATTATTCGCGCAGGTGCGAGTGTCGGCTTCGCCTCGGGTTTGTCAGCATGTGTTTCAAATGGAAACACGTTTGTCCGCCCGTCTGACGGTCTGTCTGTTGTTGTTGTTGTTGTCGCGACCTCTAGGTTGCCATGCAAACGTAACTTTTCCATTTGTAGTGTCTTTCCTCGACGTCCACAAAGACGTTATGTAGCTGATTGCTCCGGATTGCATGAAGGGATCAAGTTGTTGTCCAGGAACACGTAGGAAGTCCTGTGTCAGAGAGGATTCTGGGGTGTGTGCCGCCATGGCCTCACTTTTCCCATACGGCTTTGCTGCATTTCCTCTCCTCACATTATCTTTAAGCAGGGTTTTCAGCTTTTACCCATTATCACCTAATCTTTGGGATTTGTTTCTAAAACAACAAACGGATAAAAGTCAATGGGAGAACATGGTTGTCCACCAATTAGCCGTGTTCATAATAGGCTGGTCATAGATGCCACTTCCTTTGAACACGGATTCAGTCAGGCCTATTTTTTTTTTTAAAGAAATTTACAATGTCTCTGTAATCTTTCCGTGAGTTACCACCCGCAGGGCTTTGTGGGTGTGTTCTTTTCTCTCTTCGTGTGAATGGGTTGCGGTGGGAATTGCTGATGATCCAGCCAAAATAATCCTAAGCCTAGAGTTCCACATTACATGTGTCCTCTTGCTTTTCTTATGGTGTTGAAACCACTTGACAGTTGATCTTTATCATAGAATGTACACAGATGATTATATAATACAACAGTAGCAACCAAATTAAACGTTAAGCCATAAGCTGTAGATCATTCTTTATTATCCCCATATACCCCCGCTTGTGGGGATGCAAACACATTGTCAACCTCAAATATACATTATTAAAAGTTCCAGAAAAAGCTCCTGTGACCCTTTATGATCCGCTGCAAAATTTTGGGACAGTTTTCTATTCTCAAGGACCCTTGGGGTTGCATATCAGATCTGGATTCAGCCGGCACATGCATGCCATGAACATATCAATCATGTCTTCTGACTTCATATATCACAACTGGGTGCTTTTCTTTTGATGTGTGTTCATGTTGCTGTGCTTGTTGCGCAACACCAAACAGGCACGTTCTCGCATTGTGACTCGCAGATTTTAAAGTTGGCATGTATTGTATGTTAATATCTGCCATTGATATTATCTTTGTTTACTTTGTTGGAGCAGAATTAATTTTTTCTGCACAAAATTGAATTTTTTGTTGCCAAACTGTCAGGTCCTAGCTGGGGGCCTCTTGAAATCTCTATACGCCTCGGGGGTCACAGCCAGGACCTCTTACCACTGAGGGGCCTCTAGGAATCTCTATACGCCTTGGGGGTCACAGCCAGGACCTCTTACCACTGAGGGGCCTCTAGGAATCTCTATACACCTCGGGGGTCACAGCCAGGACCTCTTACCACTGAGGGGCCTCTAGGAATCTCTGTATCTCTGTTTTTGTTTTATCCAATTAGAGACAGATACACTGGATATGCCTCTAATTGAGGACCCTATTTAGACCCTTCTAGGACCCTTTTTGGTTCCTTGTTTATTGGTCGTGTAATGTCCCTCAGTGCCTCAGTGTCCAAATATGACTTTCTGTCCAATTTGCCCCCTGGTCATCGCTCCAAATAAAAATCTGTTCATAACATACTTACCCAATAAACGGATGTTAAGGTAATAGCAATAAATAAGTCAGAACTAATCTGACGACCAGAGGGTTACCGGTCTCTTCCAGGGAACACCAAACGCTGGCATGACCCCGGTCCTGCCCCAGCCTGTGACCCCCCTCCCTTGGCACGGGGCGGGTGTGTGTCCGAGGCACGTTGGGTTCACATTCCTAACAACGCTGGACAATTCATTATGGACCTCAAAGCCACGGCCGCCGACCCGGGCACTCGAATGTGAGTCCGGAGTCCCGTCAACTCCATGTTTCATTTGTCAAAAGGCTCTTAGCCGCGGAAACCCTTTGAAGGTGTGACGGGGAACCTGGCAGCCTGGACAAGGTGACAGAAGTGACCGTTTAGGCAGCCGGAGGAAGGAAAGTGATACTAAGAAAACGTGTCGGTCATGTGGGAGCCAAATCGGAGCACTTTAAGCCAATTCATTTGGATAGAGTTTCATGGTCCCACAAAATGAAATAATCTATACACAAGTAAGATGACCCTGGCTGTGTGACCTGCCATCGTAAGGCAACACTGAGCTAGACCTCAGTTCAAGATACAGCCATTGTTTGGCCACGGCACACAAAGAGGTATTGCTGTATGTGTTCCCCCAGTTGCGGTCCGGATTCATTCACTGCATTTCCAAAATGTGTCTTTCTCATTAATGGACTGCTGAATTAATCTCCAGTGACCACATGTGGTTTGATAAATATCTTTTTTTATCCCCATTTATTCCATGAGTCAAGCTTGCCCTTCAATAACTCGTCCATTCGGGTCTGACAACCACATTTTAGTGAAAAAAAATCTCCTGGCTTGTACTATGTGTTATCTGGTTTGCCAACTTCGTAAATTCTTGGGGAACGGAAGAGAAACCTTTAAGTGACCGGGTAAGTGTGTGGTAATGCTTCCCAAGACGTTGGGCCTCCATCACATTTGGGAGAGGCTTTTCCCAAACCATTGCATCATTTGTCATCACATTAGTGACTGGCTGGCAGCTCAGGCTGCAGTTGATTTTGAAAACAGTGTTGATGATCAGTGCCGGTCTGGTCCACTTGTCTGAGCGCACACACACACACACTCACACACACAAACGACCGCCGGGCTGTTCAGAGATGCCAGGACACCCGTGCCACCTTGTCACCGAAGGCAGCTGAACCCCACAAGCTGTACCCCACAAGCTGTACCCCACAAGCTGTACCCCACAAGCTGTACCCCACAAGCTGTACCCCACAAGTGGAATGACAGGTCCGCCTCAAGCCTCCCGGGCTTCCGATTTGCCATTAAAGCATGTCATTATGTCCGAAATGGCTTTCTCATTGGTGAAACCAAGAGGAACTAGCTGTAACCGAGGCGATAGCGATCCTAATAAAACAAAAACACCTATTTACCAACAGAGCATAGTTTGGCCTATAGATTTGTGTTGAACTGACCATGTGACCCATCCAAGAAAAGCTCTCGGGCCATCGTCAAAACCTCTAAATGCTCAATTAAAAACGGAATCAAAGCCGTGAAACAAGCTGGTGGATTTTCCTTCAGGATTCCTCCGTGGTGTTCTGCTGGTGGCATGTACCTTCTGTTCTTCCACAAAGCGCTGTGGGGATTTGGGCCTCTTCACATCCGTGGTCCGTTGAAAGGTTACTAGACTGCCGGGAAAGTCACTCTCTCCTGGCCCCGGGCCGTGAGCATTGGGTGTCCCAGGAAAAAAGCTGTGGGAAAAAAAGTGAAAGAATGAATTAGTAAAAAAGGAAAGCATATGTTATGTAAAATGTTATTTTGCCACAGGCCAATGTCAACTCATTTGGTTCTTCAGGATGTGTTTTGGCAAGTTTATACTCATGTTAGTGTCATCGGCTCAATAATAATTCATGTAAACTGTAATTTTTACAATGAAGTGTTTCCTAACTCAAAGGTTTGAGAGATTCAGTCCGGTGTATTTGATGTGAGCCATGTTTAATGTTCATTTGAAAATGTATTATTATTATTAAATTATTTATTGTGCAATAACTGTTAATTCTATTATTGATCTCTTAGATAGCAATTTGCCTGTTAATTAAAGGTGACTTAGTACAAAGTTAAATCGCCCTTATTTTCTTAAAATCACAATTATTATGAACAAAGATTGACTCACAAACAATGTTATTTTACCCAATTAGAATGACACTGACGATGCTTAGTTAAGACTAGGACATCAAGCTAATTTGTTCAAGCACTTCTAAGTTGGAAGGATTGCCATTGTCAGAAATCAGAGAGACCACTGTAAGCTACTGTATATGTGCAGCCTAGGGACCAGGATCCCAGCATATCGCATTCATTTGTGACATGCTGGATGAATCTACGTTGTGTTTATGTTGACGATGCAATTAGCTGCTGAATTCAAACTATAGTTCAAGAGTGTGTTGATAACCTCTCCAACTAGTTTGACGTTCTTACAGTATAGATTGTAGGGATGTTTTTGACCTGGGATGATAAATCTCCCTGTCATTAAACAACTTGTGTCTGTGTGTTTATGTCTCAGTGTGAATGTGACACTGTTTATTATCCAATGCAATGCATTTTAAACATTAGTTGTAAAGGTGAGGTGCCCCATGTTTTTATGTCTTACAGTACATCATCCAGTTACCAACGATGGAACATTATTGGTGTGGTCAGTTATGACCTGCAAAATGCAACGAAGCAAGGAAGCAACAACCTAAGAGATGGACCATAGATACACTGTAGTCCAAACTGCCACATCCTGCCTCACCCGTGGTCCAACCTGCCTCACCCTGCCTCACCCGTGGTCCAACCTGCCTCACCTGTGGTCCAACCTGCCTCACCCTGCCTCACTCGTGGTCCAACCTGCCTCAGCCGTGGTCCCACCTACCTCCCACTGCCTCACTGCCTCACCCGGCACACTGTTTGCAAAAACACCTCATCTCAACATCTCAACTGATTATTGCAGTTCTAAACAAATACCTCTCATTGATTACCAGTAATCTTTAGGTGTTTTAGGTTTTTAGTGATTTGAATTGTTCCAGACGTTTAATTTTCTGTTGTAATGGACAAGCCCCAAGCAGCTCCAAAAGAACACTTAGTGAGGGCGGCCCACGGAAACATTTTCTGAGGCGCTTGATGTAACAGGTTGAGACAGAGTTAAGAGTGGGGAACCTTTGCTCATCCTGTGCGATATGTTTTGAGAAGTCATCTGAGGTATTTGTTTTGGGTGGAGGCGATCGTTTAGACTAAATATACAGTTGAAACCCAATAGGGTGTCTCTAGTAAGAATAAAGACCTCAGGCGTCTGACTTGTGCAAATTGGCATCAAATAAAAGGCTCAGTGTCATTAGGATTGACTATTAGTTTAGGTAATGTATTTTTGGATGATTCCGCATAAACAGCAATCTGAAAAGGAACAGTTAGAGAATATATATGCTGCCAGAGAATGAAAAGGGATTTTACACCGCAATTCAAGAGGGTTGTCATGCCATTTTACCACGCCATTTTCATGCTTTTCTGAAGTATTTTCTCTTGTCCAAACAGACCAGAATACTCCTTGTTTTCTCTTTTCTGCCTTCAAGAACAATGGTACATTTGATAGAGCAGAAAGACTTATTCTTAGACTGAACCACCATTGTTAGACAACTGATAAACTGATAAATGATAAAAAGTACTGGTCAGAACAACCTACCTTGGTGGCTGTTTATAGTCAGTATAGTCTCCTGAACACAAGAATGAAGGGTATTTTATCTAAAAATATAAATTAAAATATATAAATATAAAGCAGATGAAATAATAATAACATACTTTGTGTATCTTATTGACAAAGATATCAACGGCAAAACAAACTTAAACAAATGTGCTGAACTAATAAGGATATTTAAAAATGTATGTGTAGTTACAATTTAGTTGTATTATTCAATTTGTTTTAACACGTGGAGAACGTTCTAAAAATGAATATCAAAGGGCTAATTGGTCAACACTGTCAAAAAGAAATCCTGTATGTTAACTATTAAAACAGGTAGAAAAAGTCTGATAAAATAACATATCTATTATTGAAATCTATACCAGGGTATAAGTGAAAGATCCATACAAGTAACATGGCCCACCGCTGGGCAGGAACTGACCAATTAGAGAAAAACCTTCAAAAACAAAACATTTTGTTTTGCCAGCTGCGCTTCTTTAGCTGGTTGTGGTGGTGTGTTAGTTTGGATCAAGCCTTCGGCAGTCATAAAGGAATACTTCCTTCCTAGCGGTTTGTGTGTAGTCAGTTAGTTGCACTTAATTACCTTTTCATTTTTCCTGTCCCTATTCATTTGTTTGCAACATTTGCTTCTTTGGCACATTTAACTTTCACCCAAAACAAAAAGTAGTAAACAACCAAGTACTAGCCGCCAGAGGGTTGTTAATGTCCTGTTAAGTTAAAACTATTTTAAAATACACTTAGATACAAGTCAATGCATTAGACAATAGATCTCCTGCTGTTCTCAAACGTATTGGTCGTCAGATAACGATATTGAGTCTGTTCGCCCTTCTAAAATGTATACAAAAAGAGTGATATCCTAATGCAAACCCATTGGATACGTTAATGAAGCCAGAGGCACATCCGCCAATCAACAGACAGTTCATACTTGACTTGATGTTCATCCAGGAGAGGCGGTGAATGTCACCGGTGTCGCCTAAGCATGGTAAACCACAGTGGTCAACTGGGAAAGTATCTCCTAGAGGAATGAGCGGAAAAAGACTGGCAAACATGTGGGAAAGTATTCATCACAGATTTTGGACTAATCTCAGTCCGGCGAATGTCGTCCACCACCCAAACTCGACACAGGCTCCAACAGTTTTTAACCATATTGGCTTGTACATCACAACATCGTATCCATAGGATTAGGCTACCGTAAATGTATTACAAAAAATTATATTGGCTAGATGTCACAAAAATATTTGTACTCACCTGGGGGTCAGAGTCAATGCCTGCCCCCAGAGCCTAGAGTTACTTTTCAGTTCTGTCCAATAATTGGCAGTTCTCTCCAATTGTGGGGAGCTGCAATATCAGTGTATCCCTGTCAAAATGTGAGAGAATAATCCTCTTTCCCAGGTCCAGGATATTAAGGATTGTCCTCTGCATTTATTTAACTGATGTCTGAATGCATTGCTGTAGTTGAAAAGGCATGTATCTAAATAGGTCAAAACTTTACCAGTTTTGATGTTTCATGTATAATCATGTATATTTATTAAACCAACCCACAAGATGGATTAAAACTCCTTGCAGGACATTTTGACACTATAACTATGTCGGAATACCTCGCCTTCATCCTCAAAGGTATTTGTCTGTAATCACTTTTTTTTATAGAATGTCACAGGACGTCAGTTGCTTTGGCTCCAGGTGGATGAAGCACAGGTCATTGACTTGTGCTTGATCTCTCTGAAGCGGTCAGGGTAGGGCAACACTCAACTCTCCTACTCTCCTGTGGTGATGGGATGGTAGGAAGAAACCTGGGTGGGTGAGTTTGCTCAAAGATACGTTTCATGACAAATATAATAGTTTTACAATTCTAACTGTTCAAAGTTCATTGTATCTGTTCTCCACGGCCCAGAGTGGGTTTGACTATTTCCCCAGAGTACGTGGATTCAGAAGACTCTCCAGTGCCTGAAAATGACAAAGAGTTCAAGTTAAAACCAACCAGTTCTGGTCATGTGTTCCAGAAGGAGAAAGGCTGCTGTTGACATTGACAATAAACCTCTCCACCTCTCTATGAACTGGCAACACCACTGCCCCCCAGACCTTCTAAGATGGCACCGGTGTAGAAAACGCTTTACTGAAATATGTATGTGCCATGACTGGGGTGTTTACCGAGACGCCCTGAGGAGGGTGCATGGCATGTCGGCGTGTTGTAATGTAACTCGCTAGGCGGCACTTCTTACGCGGTGCCAGCAAGCCAGGGGGTGGGAATCTGTAGAAAGAGGGAATGACACCGCTACTTGTGTGCTGGTATTGTGTCGGAGCGCACAGACCCTCCATTCTCATGCTCCGTGGACACCCCAGCCTTGCTCACCATGCGACCCAGCTCCCTCTGTAGAAACGTGGACCCTTCCTGGCCCGCCGTCCCTGCCCGTGTCCGCCGAGCCCCTCAAAGCCTTGTGTGGGAAATCCAGAATGTCTGGCCTGAATAAAGACTTTCCCTCGGCTATGGCCTTCCCGCAGTCCATTTCACGGAGGTCCCCGACTGCCCCTCCCCCTCGTTCTCCACACGGGTGTTTCTGCTTTGCGTCAGCTCGGTTTCCGTGTACCTGTTTCTCACCGCTTGACGTGTAGCTGGGACGCCCCTGCACAGAAGTCTTCCACGCAGGGCACTCTCCGGGGTTCATTTGCTACACGGTTCTGGCGATCGACTCCAGTTATGTTTAGTGCTGTTCAATGTGTTGCCTCTGCACTGTGCAGAGGCCTCTCTTACAGTGACTTTAAGCCGGTTGCAAATTGGACCCACTGCCTTGGTACAGACAGCTTATGCCTCCGATCGGAGTCTCAGTGGAACTTGTGGAATGGGTTAATTGGGCTACCTGGCCAGGGAAGTTCATGTCTTTACCATAGTCTATTGTGGATCCAGGATCTGACTGGAAAATGGTACATGGACAATATATCAAATGGTGAAACCGAGACCTTTTATGGTTTCTTGAAAAATATATGCCACCTTTTAATGAAGAAAATTAATTGGGATTGCTACTCATTTAAAAAGAAAAAGGGGGCACTGAGGCAACAAAGAATGTAAATGTTGTGTGCTTAAAAAGTAAACCTGGTGGAATATCACAGCTAATTACGTCAATTAGCTACAGGTCAGTAACATGGTTGGGTATTAAAAGATAATTCCAGAGAGGATGGGCCAATCAGAAGTGAGGATGGAGAGGGGTTCACCACTCTGTGGAAGACTGCACAGGCAAATAGGGCAAAAATTTACGTTTTTATTAAGAATAAAGTTTCTCAAAGTAACATCGCAAAGAGTTTGTGGATCTTATCTATAGGTACGTCATTTTTGGGAAGCATGGCCCCGCCTCGGGGCTAAATAGGAGAGGCACCATCCAGCTTGTGATCAGCGCACATTTAAAAAACTAGCATCCAGTGACTTGCACATCTGTGATGGAACCATCAATGCTGAACAATATATACAGGTTGCTGCCATCCAGTTGATATGCTGCATTCCTATTCAGGGAAGGCCTTGCTTATTTCAGCATGACAAAACCAAACCACATTCTGCACGTATTACAACAGCATGGCTTTGTGGTAAAAGAGTCTGGGTGCTAAACTGGCCTGCCTGCAGTCCTGATCTGTCCCCTATTAAAAAACATTTACCCATAATGAAACAAAAAGTATGACTCAGGAGGCCCCAAACTGCACAACTGCAATCCTTTATCAAGCTAGAAATTTCACTTTGAAACTACACCAATTAGTCTCCCCAGTTCCCAAACCCAAAGTATTCTTGAAAGAACAATACAATTTCTCAGTTTCAACTTTTGATATTTGCATAGTTTTTATTTGCATTTTACACAGTGCCAAAAGTATTTTGGAAACAGAGTTGTAAATGTTTACCTTGGATTTATTTGGAGTTTGTGTCCACCAATTATGAGTTTTATGGGGGGTCGACTCTGAACAGATGATGAAATCATGATTTGAAATGTGTCTTTTCAACCAGGAACATTTTAATTTAAACATCCTTTGCTCAATGTGTTTATTGACATACGCAGAATATGTAAAATTAATTTTAAGATTAACAAAAGCTAATGAAAACATTCACTAGTTTTGACCCCAAGTTCTGGATGATTTAAACTTACTAAACGAATTATTGTCCTAAAAGTGGAACTATGTTTTACCAATTACTGCTACATTTTTAAAGGTAAACAACTTGGTTTTATTTCACTTTTTGTGTTCTTTGGCCTTCCCCATATGAACAGATTTATTCAGTATTCATACCCCTGTGAAGTCATGGATCATCAATTAAAGAAACATTACAGGATTTTTGGCCACAGGTTGCAGAACTTCTGCTGCCAACATGTGTCTCTGAAATTGTATTTTTTATGTCCTGTATTTGCAAAGTGGGGTTGTCGAGTTCTGAGGCGCATCGTGCGTAAAAGTAACCAGCGCTCTGCTGTCTCAATAACTGCAGAGTTCCAAACCTCCTCTGGCATTAACATCAGCACTAAAACTGTGCGCTGGGAGCTTCATGGCATGGGTTTCCATGGTCGACCAGCTGTATGCACGCCTTACATCACCTAGCACAATGCCAAGCGTCAGAGGGAGTGGTGTAGAGTACGGTGCCACTGGACTCTGGCTCAGTGGAAACATGTTCTGTGGAGTGACGAATCACGCTTCTCTATCTGGCAGTCTGATGGACGAGTCTGGGTTTGGCGAATGACAGGAGATTCAGTTTCCTGCCTGAACGCATTGTGCTAACTGTAAAGTTTGGTGGAGGAGGGATAATGCTATGGGGTTGTTTTTCTGGGGTTGGCCTAGCCCCCATAGACAACAACTTGGAGAAAGTGTTTCCCACTCCTCTAGGCAGCTGTGTGATTTTGAGGGGTTTCTTGCATGCACACCTTTCAAAGCACTCCACAGCAACTGGATTGCGATCCAGGCTTTGACTTGGCCATTCCAGAATTTCTTTCTTTCTTTTGAGCCATTCAGTAATGGATTTAGTGGAATGATTTGGACATTGTCTAGTTAGTCATACATTTTCCTCAAGCACCCTTTGATACAATGAAGAATTCATAGTGGATTCTATGATGGTGAGCTGGCCAGGACCTGCGGCAGCAATGCAGCCCCAAACCATGACATGTTTACCCCCATGCTTCACAGTTGGTATGATGTTCTTGTGCTCAAATGCTGTCTTTGGTTTGCTCAACACATATCTACTGTTACTGTGCCCAAACCGTCTACTTTGGATTCATCTGTCCAAAGCACATTGTTCCTGAAGTCATGTTCTTTGTCTAGGTGTTCTCTGGCAAACTTTAGTCTTGCCCTGATGTTTTTTTTTGACAGCATGTACTTTTACATCAACTGTAGCAAGAGCTACCTGTAGGTCTCGAGATGATATTTTAGGATTGTTTGAGACTTCTTTAAGCATCTCCTTCTGAAGGCCTTAGAGAGCTCTATCAATCTTTCAATCTTGTTAAAATTAAGACCCAATGTCCATTTGTTGAAAAAGACAAAGGTTTTCATGGTGTGTCCTAACTCTTGTATATGACTATACGTATATTGAAATTACACACACCAGCAGAAAGGAGGTTCTAAGAGCGTTTCTTGCAAAACAAACATTCAAAATTCAGAATTTTGTCAGAACACGAGATCATGATCCACCCATTTTTTATCCAATAATTCTGGAAGGCACTGTATTAGAGGAATGGACCCTTGTTCCTGAGGGAAGCGGATGCAGCAACAGGTGACCGCAGACTCTGAGCAGGAAACCCAGAATGGAGGAAGTTTTACTCATGCTTTCTCACAGCGTTAGCTCATGGCTGCAGTAGCAAATAGTTTGTCACAACTTATGTAGTTTCAAACTACATGCAAGTTGGAAGGTAGTGACAGATGGGAAGCACCCTCAAAGTGCTATAAGAAAGCTAATACATACAATTGACCTGATTTGATAAGGGGGTCGTTGTTCATAGGAAGCAGTGCCAAAGATTTGGTACAAAGTGAAGGATGTGACCGCTAGTTATCAAGTGGAGGGAGATCTGGGCTGCATTGTCATCATGACTTCCTGTACTGTAAACCCTTCCAAATGATTATTCGGTCTTCCTGTCTTCTACAGCCTTGAAGGGTTAGTCCCACCCAAGTTACAAAATTAGACGTTGGTTTCCTTGGCCTGTAAACCCTCTGCGGAGAAAGCAACATGACAATCTGTTGAGTTCCATCAAACATATTTGAGGGTTGTCTGGAAATCGGACTTGCTTGATTCGCTTTCATAGTTTAAAAGTTTTTTTGCCATCATTTCTGGATACCTCTCTAGTCGGTTATATTTGGAAAGGCTGAGTGGTGTTCACAAACTCCCCTCCCCACCTAGGCTTAATTGAAACTGCACAGGCTCCACAACCAGCTGTGACCACCCTTCAATATCACCAACACAATTGAACGGCTACAAAATGCTAACAAATTGCTACTAGATATTGATTGATGTTATAGAGAATATTTCTAGTGTAGAATTTCACCTTAGTGTTTTCAGCACTTTATTTATGCCTGTCAATCTTGTGGATTCTACCAGACCAAAATCTTTACCATATTCGACGATAACATGGCAACTATGAATAACAGAAGTCGTATAGTATCCCTCAAGATTTGCGACAAACACCTAGCAGCTACAGTTCATGTTTGTAGAGCACTGTGCTCAACCATCACTGCTACAACGGACTGTATACATGCACAGCGACTTCAGAAAGGATTCACATTGTGTTGGTTAACAAATCCCATTGATCTAGATGTCAAACATGACACAATTCCAAAGGGTCTCCCAAAGTGAAATGCCCCTTTAATTCTGTTACACAAAAAGCAAGAGAAAGTAAATTGTTCTGAATACATTTGAATCATGGCCAAGACACAAAAAGGTGATTTTATTTTCCCGTAACAAGACCTTGAAAATGACAAAAACAAGGTTTTCAACCAACATTAGTGCTTCTATTCCCTGGCAAGGTGTTTCACAACACTTGATTAACCCTTGAACATGCTGACATCCATCGTCCCATTTAGTAGCACACAATGACATGAACACAAGCCAAGGCCAAATCCTTGGTTTCTATTTTCACATGTCAGGGCACGTGCTGATAATGATGTAAGGAAGGTTTGTCGGAATGTATTTAACGCTTAATTAATGTCTTGGCTCGATGTTCTACAGAAAAGAAAAATTATAGGTTTCTCCCGGGTTGGATGAAGCTCTCTAGGTTTTTCCATTTCACATCCCATGAGCAGAGGTTGTGCAGCCAATATTGTCATACTCATGTTTGGGAAAGCTAATCAACGTTGGTTCTTATCTGCCAAGGCTTCCCTTCATCATCTACATTTAACACATGCAGCCAGCATTGCAGTAATGAATCATAACCACCTAAGTTAAACTTAGAATCCTTAGTTGAAACAAGAATAAAGTGGTGACTTGACCTATTTTTTTGTATTAAGATTATTGTACCTACTTTTCCAATTTCTAGACTGACCTATTGATGCAAAACCTTACCAGTGGTAAAATACAGGTCATAGTTTCAACAATGTTTTGAGGCTATACATATTTCGATTTCCTTATAAACATATATTTCAGTATAACAACGTACTGAAAGGCACCTAGACGTCAAACAAAAGTAATGCAATTGCCCAGAGATATTGTAATATACCTCTGGGTAAAAAAAAAAATCTAAGTCGACTACTCGTCTGTGCCTCAGGATTAAATTAACATTCTGAATGTTAAAAGAACTTTCAAGCTCACAAATACTACATAATGTCAAACCAGTTATATATATAAACAGTATATTATAATATTGGTGATTTTAATTTAAAGCAAGTTACAGTAATTAGTGTGTTTGAATTTTTTAATGTGCGACCCCAGCAGGATTCAAACAATCATTGCTGACCTTACAAGCGCCATGTCCTAGCAACTGAGCTACACAAGACCTTCAGCCAGTCTGAGGCAAGTCTGGGTGACATTTTTTAGAAACTAAAGTCACTTTGTATGAATCACAGTACTCTACTTTTCCTCCAGAGGAAGTTCATCTTGAGTTTTCTCATTGCCGGTTCCCAAGAATGGCCACTCTGTTTCCTGGAACCAGACGGCCTTTCTTCTTCACAGTGTGGTTTAATTAACTATTTTTTACTCATTTTAACTCTTTTTTATCTCCCCTGCAGTAAAGCTAGATTGGTCTTCTAGGAAAATGCATCCCACAATTCCCCCTGATTGCTGTTCTTTAACCCCTCCCCCAGAATGCAACGTGACGATAGCCTAATGCAGATTTTACTGATGTCAATGGTTTTCTGAGGTCCAGCGACAGCTCACGAGATTGCATTTGGACATTTCCTCCACAGACCTTTAAATATGTACAACAGCCCATCCCAGATATGCATTATTTTCTAAATACAGAAATCGTTGGTGGAATTTATTTTGTTACAATATTGTTGCGTTTCTTGGAATAATGAATATGAAGGCTATATATACTATTAACAGTACTTATACAGTATAGTTGAATAGAACAGCTTCTACTGGTCAAGGAGATTGCCAATGTCATCTGTGTGTCTCATTTCCGTCTTTTTTCACACTGGAGGCCTTTTCTCACTTGACAGGGCATTCATGCGAATAGACATTTCTTAATTGACATGCCCGGTCAAATCGAGGTCAACAAAATCAAGAAAAGTACATTGTATTGAGATAGGATCTGCTGTAGGAGTGTAGGATCTGCTGTAGGAGTGTAGGATCTGTTGTAGAAGTGCTAATTGCTAAAGTGCCTGTTGTGATTCCTGAGCTCACGCAACAACAAACAACACCGATAATGGCAGAGGCTTCCCAACGCCTCATTATGCTGTCACACTCTGCGCTCTCCTCCTGGGAAAGGTAACAAAACTGAGGACTTTTCTAATCACTTCATTCCTGTCAATTATTTTTTCAATCATCTGGCTCTCTGAAGCTACATTTTCTTAACCTTGTCTTTGTACCTTTGAAACAATACAGACTTCTTCTTCTGAGGTATTAAGCCACATCAGGAGTTCCTCTGCACGGAGGTCATCTGGAGAAGGTTAAAGGGGCAAAAATAATTCACTCCTCCTCCAGTGTCCCACACTCCCAGCTCTGTTGGTACCGTGACCTTCATCAACGAAGTAGTGTACTTAATGGCTCTTAATTTGATAGCTTCCATAAATTGTTCACAGTAATAGAAGGTCCAATTACAGAGAGCTGTTTTTTTCTCTCTAAAGAAACTAAAAATGTAAAAAAAAGAGTGTAGGCAATCTTAGTAGACCGGGGAATTAGCTGGAAATTTCTAGTGCTTGTTTTGGCATCCGAGCGCTTCCTTCAGCAGTGCGCTGGGTCCCAGGTGTGCTATTCTCCACCTCGGAGCGCCGTGCTAAAACATATGTGGCAGACCGCAGCGGGCAACTGCCACTTAAGAACTCAATGAGGGGCAGGGGCTCAATGCTAACTCGACTTTCCCTCTTTATTCCTCTCTTTATCTCTCTCTCTCCCCCTCTGTCTTTCCCTCCCCTCCCTTGCTCTCCCCTCTCTCTTTCTAACCCTCCTTTCCAGGCGCGAGGCACCAGTCAAGATACACCTCAATACCACCCATAGCGGGTATTTTTTTTTCAAAACCAAAATGTCTTCTCTCACGTCGTTTCTTGCTGTGGGAGGGTGAAAGGGCGGTTCCAGTAATGGAATCCGGTTGACGTGATAGAGGAGGTCGGAATTAGTCTCTCCTTTGTTAATTAACAAACACATAACACGTTCGATGATAAACAGATGTAATGGAAATAGCCTCTTCTTCCTGGTGAATCTGTGATTGTCCGTCCAATCAACCTTCAGCTGAGCTCCAGGGCTAACTCACCACTTCAGAGCTAGTCCAAAATAATCATATATCCATCCTTAAATGGGTATTACACATCCAATCAGAATTTAGGGTCTGACTGGACTTTTCCTTTTGGAGGTGGACATATGCTTTAGCTCTAAACCTTTTTGTAATTTCGAGACTTTGACTAGAACATAAGGACTTCTGTCGCCAGTGGACACTCCCATTGTAATATGAAATCCAGATTTCCATGATGCACATTGGGAAGTTAGTTTCTATTAACCCCGGTCACTTGGAGACAAGATTCGTTCTGCCTTTCGTTGTAATGTGCTCCAGTCAGAGGGCACCAAGCCGGAGCCAAAAGGGGATTCAGCCAATCACATACATAGCTGATGTCCCCTGTGCCAGGCCTGACCAATGAAAGGCACTAAGGTCACCATGGTGATGCTGCGAATCCAACTTCTGGTCTCAAGAAACAGAACAGCGTGCTGTAAATTAGATAGCAAAACATAGGAAACAACTTGCTTAAAAAGAATGCACTACACAATGTACTATCGAATCCTATGTGGCCCTTCGGAATCATATGAATATTTTTATTCTATATATCATTTAATAACTGGCGAGATTACATTCCTTGTGGTAGACTGGTGGGTCATGGGACAGCCTAGGAGTCTAACGCATTAAACCATAAACCATTATCGCTCCCAGGTCCTGGGTGTAAATAATAATGAGTTCTTGCTTGCCTTCTTTGATATTGAAGAAAAAACAGGCTCATCTTAGGCTGAGGTCCTATCCTGTTGTTGTTGAGTTTTGATTAAAAAGCAAAATTACTGATCTAGGAGGTGCGGGGCATTGAAGATCTCTGTGTCATCTTGGGAACTACACATCTTCATCTTTGTCTACATCAAGTTTTTTTTGGCTTCATGTTGTAGCCGATTGAAAAAAATACAGCAAAACTGTCAAACTTTCCAGGATTGGCCCACGGAGCTTCCGTTTTTAGTTCTCTGGGTTTGCTGTCAATGTGTTTAAAGGGCGAGCAAAATGGTCCCAGCAGCACAGGAAAGTGGCAGTCCCTTTAAGAAATAAGTACCGGGCGTACTATCATCTCCATGAATATAGCCACGGCTTGAGTCTTATCTTGGGCTGAAGGCCTGCCGTTGTACGGGCCGAACAGGAAGGGAACCCTCACACAAATCTCCTACCCTTATTCCCATGACAAAAAAAAGAGAGATCCTGCCCCAGCTTCCTTCCACACGACCTGGAGGAGCCTGTGTTTTTTTTATTTATACAAACAATTTGACTTGGGTCTGCGTGAAAGAGCGAGAAGTATATCTTAAGGACACGTGTTTGGAAAAGGAAGTAGGTCTGTGGTTGAAGAGCTTGTCACAGCTCTTTCCCGGATTCATGAGCAACGTTCATACCAGCGTTGGGTGTTCATCGTTTGATGACGAAGAAAGGTGATGTCAATGCTTGATGAGTAGCAGTCTCAGTCACGGTGTTACACTTCATGATCATCTAGCAATCATAGTGCTGGACCCGGTACAGCACAGATCAACACCGTATCATTATTAGGTAACATTTCCTTGAATTGGTATCAAATGGGTTTATGAGATCAGCTCTGATGGAAGTATTTAGCAAGTGCAACTCTTTTCATATTTGTTTCAGTAGGGGCTGAATGTCAGGACGTGCATACTAAAAACTCTAAATCTATTGCAGTGTTTGATCAATTGATAGGTAGTGACAGCCACTGCAGAGTATTGAAAACACTCTTGAAGAGTCAACCCTGATTTAGACCACAAAACAATAGAAAGAACACAGCAGATGAAAGAAGCGATTGTATTTAAAGTGCCAAATGGACAATCCAGGTTATCTCCTGTGCCAAGTATGACTTAAGGCTCTCAGAGTATAAATATTTAGTGGGCTTCCAAAAATAATCCGCTTGTATTAGTTAACATGACATCTTGCTGCACTCACTTCTAATTTAAAATCAGAAGGGAAAAAGTCCTCTCAGAGGAGTAGATGCAAATATATATATTTCTTTTATTTTGGAGCTGGCCTTTTTCAACAGGTGCTTTTTCCAATAAAGCACACATGACAACATGCGTGACAAGTTTTGAAATTGGTTTAGAATTCTATAGGAGTGATGGTCAATTATCAAAATAAATACAATTTCCTCATGTGGAAAAAGTCTACCGCACCATTTACCCTACCATTAAGGAGGTGCAAATTATTAGAAGATTATTAGAGTCTACCTTGTTATGATCCAGTCTCCCATCAATAATAAAAACATGGTTTGTTTTGGTCTTAACCGAATGGGTGCATAGTAACTCATAAGACCATGATCAAAAGACATTTTCGGCACTCAGAAAAAAGGTTATTGATGCCCACGAGTCTGACAGATCATCTACAAATGGACAAAAAACCAGACCTAAATAGGACAGGTCACTCTACTAAATTAAGCCTGAAAGATGACTGAAAGATGCTCTTTAAAAAGTTCAGGATAACACCAAGCAATCTACAGGTCTCTCTTTCCACATTCAATGTCAATATGCATGAGTCAACGGTCAAAAAGACATTGCACAAGCTTTGTAGGAGTGGTATAAGCCTCCACTCTCAATAAAAGAATGTCAAGACACAACTGGCGGTTGCCAGACAACACCTGGGTCAAGACCTAAACTATTGGAATAATGTCAGTGGCATTATGGTTTGATGCTGCGCTCCCCCCCAGATCCTGGCCAAACATGCCATCACTGAGTCATGCGTGAATGCCAAATTGTACCAGAGAGGAGAATGTGAGGCCATCTGTCAAAAAGATGAAGCTGAACCAAACATCGGTTTTGAAACAGGAAAATGATCCACAACTACTAGGACAGCTAAAACAAAATAGTTCAAGCAGAAGATATGGATGGTTTTTGAAAGGCACAGTCAAAACCCAGATCCCAGAACATGACACTGTACTGTAAAGATGAATGGGCAAAAACTCCTCACTGTGAATGTAAGAGACTGATTGGCAGTTGCAAGTACAGTGGGGAGAACAAGTATTTGATACACTGACTATTTTGCAGGTTTTCCTACTTACAAAGCATGCAGAGGTCTGTAATTCTTATCATAGGTACACTTCAACTGTGAGAAGTTGCTGTAATTGTAATTGTTTGCAATTACAGAGATCATACGTTTCCTGTAGTTCTTGACCAGCTTTGCACACACTGCAGCAGGGATTTTGGCCCACTCCTCCATACAGACCTTCTCCAGATCATTCAGGTTTTGTGGCTGTTGCTGGGCAATACAGACTTTCAGCTCCCTCCAAAGATTTTCTATTGGTTTCAGGTCTTGAGATTGGCTAGGCCACTCCAGGACCTTGAGATGCTTCTTACGGAGTCACTCCGTAGCCTGTCTTGTAGCCCATCCCAGCCTTGTGCAGGTCAAAAATCTTATCCCTGATTTCCTTACACAGCTCTCTGGTCCTGGCCATTGTGGAGAGGTTGGAATCTATTTGATTGAGTGTGTGGACAGGTGTCTTTTCTACAGGTAACAAGTTCAAACAGGTGCAGTTAATACAGGTAATGAGTAGAGAACAGGATGGCTTCTTAAAGAAAACCTAACAGGTCTGTGAGAGCCGGAACTCTTACTGGTTGGTAGGTGATCAAATACTTATGTCATGCAATAAAATGCTAATTAATTACAAAAAAATCATACAATGTGATTTTCTGGATTTTTGTTTTCGATTCCGTCTCTCACAGTAGAAGTGTATGTATGATAAAAATTACAGACCTCTACATGCTTTGTAGGTAGGAAAACCTGCAAAATCGGCTACATTAAGTTGCTTCAGCCAATGAAGGCTACACCTGCTATTAAAGCTAGGGGTCTATTGTTTCTGCTCTATGAAATTGCATTCCGGTTGATTTTTGGTCAGTAATTGATCAGATGTATTATATTTCAGTGACATTTTTTAAAGGTTACCTTCATCGGTCAGTAGTGTGAATATGTAATAAGAATAAAAAAAGACCCCTTTTCAGTCGGTGTGCTAACTTCTTCACATGACCGTATTGCTTGAGCCTATGTGATGCAGTCATAGTAATGACATATTGGATACATGAACAGTTAAGACAGCTGATGACGGGGCATACACATTCACAATGCAAGCCATTCTGTGAGATGGTCCTGCTAGGCAACTGACATCTCTAAACAGAGGTTGTCATGGCGCTGTAGAGTCACTAGCAATAAGTTCACATCGGCTGTACAGACTGAGTCACATGACTCCCCTCAGCCTTATAGGGAAGGTGGCTAACATATCGTTTCTGCGTTTGCATAAATCCCCTGGTTGTTGTCATGAAAACCGTGAAGGGTCCCGTCCTGCGTGTTACAACACACACTTCAGCAAAATGCTTAAATGACTTGCTATTGAAAATGTCTTCTTTGAACATTAGAATCACAATTCAAGAACACAAGTGTGCTTGTTGGGTTACAATACAGATATATGTTTGGAAGGAAAGCAGTTTGTTTTGAAAATGTGGGAGGTCAAGTGAGTCTAAAGATGTTCTGCTAAGCCAAGTCTCCATCTCCTGGTCATTATTTAAATAGAAAGAAATTAGGACACGGACAATTTATTGCAGTTGGCAGTGTTTTGGTGGTGAGATAATGTCCTTGTCAACCTTTCAGCCTGCGACCTTCATCATTGTGGAAACTCCACTTCATCTTCCTCAGCAGATTTGCCATTGAAACGGGTATTATGCTTTTAATATCGGGTGTTGTCCATATGTTGTCAATTTGGTTAAGTGATGGAGCAGCACACCTAAACTGTTTAGATTTCAGAGTTAAAGTGTTTTCGAGCAGGTGGTGTTACTGTTGCAGATTTATTGGTCAGTGTCTTAGTCATTACCTCTAAATTAGTTCCCAATTGAGAGCTAAACAACCAGGTGAGGGTAGAAACGAATCAATTAGTGACCTAATGAATCCATCAAGTACAAGGTGAGAGCGAATACCTGCAGACACTCTGCCCTCAGTGGAACCAGTTTGACACCCCTGCTCTCGATCATTAACTTTAGGTCCTGTTTGGGCTCACAAAATAAGTGAGTTCTATTTGCTTATCTTAAATTTTTTACAAGACACATGATATCTTACATTTAAGCAAAAACGTGGATGCGAAACGTGAGAAGTTAAAATATATTTCAACTGCTACCTATCGAAAGCATGAATACAGTTTGGCTGTTTGTATTTTTTAGAGAACAATGTCTTTCCTTACATCAGCCTGTGTAGGCCAGGCTACATAATGTATATCAGTCTGTGATGGCAAGGTTATATAATGTACATCAGTCTGTGAAGTCTGGGCTATATAATGTACATCAGTCTGTGATAGCCAGCCTATAAAATGTACAAAATCAAGAAGACTTGTTCCGTCATGTGGTTTAATCTTTGGCTGAGTCAGCCGAACCCAATCGGTGAAGTTGTAGAAGAGATAGTATCTGCAACCCAGTGACCCTTATTCTGTTGCAGATAAGACCCTTCAAAGCTCCTTGAAGGTAAGGGGCTGTGGGGGGAGGGGGGTAGAGGGGTGAAGGGGACTGGAGGGGGGGGCGATGTTTGGTGGAGGGAAAAGGGAAAACAGTAATTACTTCCATATCCTCCTTCTGTTTTTACTGTAGTCGATGGAGAACTCAGTGGCTGGTGCTCTCAAGCATAGAGAAGGTTCAGAGTTGATCCCGGACGTGATAAAAAGCGCAACAATCCATTATATTGGGCTCCTTTCCCACTAGGCTAGTCAGTTGTTGCAACGAGACCTCCTTGCACTGTGCTAGCGAACGTTTTCTTCACCGTGTTTCAAATTATTATGAGCGAAAGTGCACAGGTGTAATTAGTGGCCAAAACACGTGTCATCCAGAGCTGGCCCCAGGCCCAGTATTGTTTTCTGTGGGTTACGCTTTGATACATCAGTGCCAGCTCCGTTTTATCTCCGTCTGATGATTTGGTGTGTTTCTGTTTTGATACCGACTATACACTTCTTGAGGGCTGAGAGAAAATCATTGCAGGCCGTTGCAAACTATTTTGGTCAACATTCAGTGCTTGAAAAAGGCCACCCCAGAAACGGAGGTGAAACTGCAGGACTGGGCCAGCCAGGGGATGTTGCTACAGTAGGATGCCACCAGGAAATCCCTGCTGACGATGCCTCCCCACCACATGGAATACCTCATAATGGCAAAGGAAACACTTTTAGAAATGTGTGCCAGTTGAAAATAGATTCCAAACCAGTTCTAGAGACATCCCAAGGATGATCGAAAACAATGTACTACATTTGGAATTTAATGGCAAAGGGTCCAAATACTAATAATATGGAATTTTAGGAATAATACAATAATTTATACATATATTAAATATAGTGTTCCTCCAATGCTCCTTTGTTTGTATAGAAAATGTGACCATGATGTTACTTTCATGTTGCTTTTACCAGTAATTAAATCGTTGTATTGAAGGACAAACAACGATGGGCCTGAAAATGGGCCTGAAAACCAACACGATGGTGTCAATAAAATAGGAGTCAACTGAATTTTTGCTGTATGAAGCACAGTATTAATTTATATAGAAAGAGATACCAGAATGTTGTCGTGGGTGAGCAACATTGTTCTACTTATATTACTACTATTCTACTCATTTATTTCTAAACAGGTGCATGGTTTAATCCCACGTAGAAAATGTCATATTAGAGCCTTTGTTAATTAGCAAAACGTTTACCAGACCTTTAAGCTTGTGAGCATCATAAAGAATTGCAGTCTAAATAATGTGACAATTTCTTTGTTTCTCTAACGTATTGTTGTTTTGTAAGAAGACCAACTCGTGAGGCAAGTCACTTTGAAACCAAACAGGCTTCAATAATCCACAGTTACAGATACAGTTTGTACAACATAATTGATGCCAATTGGACCTCAGAGGGCTAGTTCGCTACAAACTACTTCATTAAAAAGATTTCTAAAATGTCATGGACTACTCATTGGAAGAACAGATAATTTTGAAGTCATGTTACCATAGTGTCATATAGCCTATTCTACACAAACAGCGTTTAAATTTGAATTAGACAGGTCTGTTTCCAATAAATAAAGGAAAATGATGTTTACTTTGACAGGATGTTATTCTTTAAATAGATTTTTTGTGTGATTTATTTCCAGTACGCAATCAAATGGGAAAAATAGCTGTCAATATATTTCTATTGTAACTAGGTATGTGTGGTTCAATTCCCAATGCTGCAAACGACTAAGTTATTTTGAAGGAAGAAGGCTTACCTCAGACATCTAAACAGTATTTCCAGGTTCCTGCCTGCCTCTCTCTGGTACAGAACAGCTTGCCTGAACCTCAGATAAGAGACAGGCTTTTAACTGAAGTGCCTTGTAATGGTATAAAAGCAGGGACGCGTTGGGCAATATCACGAAAGATATCGGTCATTCTGCTTTATAAAGAAACGGTGAGCGAGCAACTGAACACAGACATTTTGGAATATGATGGATTTTACTAAAAGGAACTGTACTTCAGGTCACTTAGTCTCATCTTCAATCTTTTCTCCCACCAATTCTAAAGAAGGTGATTCAGTTATTGGTTTCTCATGCTTAACCATTGTAACAGAATGCCTTGTGATTCCTAAGACTTGGTCTTCCTAGCTCACCACAAACATAGACAAAATTAAACATTCCAGACAAAATTAAACATGCCTTTTCAAATGGGCTGTTTGGCAATGCATACTTTATTTTGTCATTCTGTTAGTTTTCCATTTTTAAAGTATATCATAAAAACCAGTGTTGCATTCAGATCTTTACAACCTAGCCGGCTGGCTGAAAATGCTCACATTGACGTACCAAAAACATCTGTTTTGTACCAGCTTGACTTCATGGTGTCTTGGGCCCAGACGTACAGTAAGTCGTATGTGAAGTAGCAGCTCTATTGGCCTCATACAGGTGTTTATGAGTGCTATCATGAGCCTAAACCAGAGTCTAATGTTAGCTACGATGTGGATAAATGCTCAAATGAAGTGCTTTGAAAACCTTTTGTCTCACACGTGCCTATCAATTAAAAGGTTGTGGACAGATTTGTTGTGCGTCTGTGGTACACAGGGTAATTACACACTGTTATGTGTCTGTGGTACACAAAGTACTTACAAACCATTTTAGATACTTTACCGTTCCTCTCTTACAGCTTCGATGCACCCTCCAGAGATGTAAAGGACTATGTAAGGTTAAATAATGTTCCCCATATCAAATCAAGGTTCCCCATATATTTTATTACACGTATTATTGTTCACTGTCTTTTGTTGATGAGGTCATACCAACTAGCACACGTGCACCGGGGCATCTTCAAAAACGATCTCTTTGCCTTGAAATTGGGGACCTCTTTGTAAGCTTGCTTCTGGCTAAGCAAGATCAATGCATCTAAGTGGAAGCTAGGGAAATATAGAGCTGCCTTTAATTTATGTGAGGATGTGACCTCAGACGCAAACCCGTTGGACGCCAGGTTGAGACACTTATCCCCTAGAGAACATCAAGAACAACAGACTGTTGGGGAGGAACCTAGAATTTAAGCTGATAGGAAAATTAGCGCTGATTCATCCAGATTTTCCCCTGTGTGAACGATGAATCATTTAACATGAACTGTCCCTGATTTACAAGTAGTAAGGGTGTGTGTGTGGAGGTGTGTGTCTAGTTCTGAATGTGTGCATGTGTATTTCAAATAGTGTTTTGTTGTGTGTGTGTGTGTGTGTGCTTGTTTGGTAAAGACAGAGAACGAGTAATCTTGACCAACTCAGGATGCTGTGAAACAAAGGTTGATCAGGAAAAAGTTCAGATTATCTTCTCTACGTCATTCGTGTCGTTCCTCCTTTCAGGGTTAGGGTTAAGGTTATGGTTAAGGTTAGGGTTAGGATTAAGGTTATGGTAAAGGTCAGGGTTAAGGTTAGGGTTAAGGTTAGGGTTTAGGTAAGGGTTAAGGTTAGGGTTAGGGTTAAGGTTTTGGTAAAGGTCAGGGTTAAGGTCAGGGTTAAGGTTAGGGTTAAGGTTATGGTAAAGGTCAGGGTCAGGGTTAAGGTTAGGATTAAGGTTAAGGTTATGGTAAAGGTTAGGGTTAGGGTTAGGGTTAAGGTCAGGGTTAAGGTCAGGGTTAAGGTTAGGGTTAAGGTTAGGATTAAGGTTATTTCCCAGGTTCTCTCCCATGGTGCCCTCTGGGAAGACGCAGCAAGGTGGTTGTGATCTGAGTTGCATTCCAGTGAAAATACAACAAAATAGAGCGAATGATAAGAGAAAAGCTAACTGGAAGGTATAGAAGAACATTCGATGTGATTAAATACATTAGTTTAACACGGCACAGATGTTAATGTGTTCTTTTTTACTTTTTCTGTAGTGTTTTATACATGTTCTTCTAGAAACAATGTTGTCTTTATACAATTTGCTATTGAATTTAGGATATACATGATTTGCACATCATTGCGTTGTGTTTTTATTCACAAATCTTTGCAGTGTCACAACTTTTTGGGAAACAGGGTTGTATATACATATTTATAAATATATATATTTACAGCACAACTGTGGCCTTTCAACATGATCCCTGATCTTTCCTCATTATCTCCAGGATTCGGTTTTCCCGGGCAAAGTATCTGTCCGAATTGCATAAACACCAAATCGACCCACAACAGGGTTGCCCGCGACTTACAGGCAAGGGGCTGAAATTTGGAGTGAAAATGAAAGTAAGCAACGATCCGATGCCAATAACCGCTTTGCCCTCCTCGTTACCATAACAGGCAAACACTTCCACAAATCCTTGTTTGAGGAAATCTGACAAGCATCTAGATCTACAGTAAGATAATGGGGTACAGTGGGGTACTGGATGCCAAAAGGATTGTTTCTAAGAAGTCATACCCCAAATTAATCATGTGACAAAATATTTAGGAATCTTTTCACTGAGTTCCTAAAGGAAAAATCGGTGATGGAAAACTGTTCATCAACTTTCCCCAAGTGAAATCACTTGGTTTTTGGTTACAGGATTCTTATGTCCAACCCATTGATGTTCTAAAAGAAAGATTGACCCATTTTGAATGTTACACAGCTCTTTGGGATTTCAGCTCTGTTGATACATCTTGTTTTTTCCTGTTAACATCATTGTTTCGGTTACTTGTTACAACATGATCAGCTAAGATCTGACGAGAAAAGATCTGATGTGATTGGTCAAAAGACCAACAGAATAGGCTAAATGTGTGTGAGCACAGCCATGGGACGTGTTTCAAGGCTGTGTTGATTGACGATCAAGGTGTGGTCAGGGGCCTCGTTCCAGAGGTAGAAGACGGCTGTAGCATGGATTTAAATACCACTGCTCATTCAACAACCACTCTCAGTGTTTCGGCACAGTCACTATCCAATAAATCTTAAAAAGGCCAGACAATACAGTAAAAAAAAACTAAGTTAGACCATGTGTCCCCATGTTAATCCTTTCCAAATTCTCAATATGGCCAATATGTTTGCATTATTTAAATTATTTCCGTGTATACAAAATACTGTTGTTGACCTTAAAGTCGTAAAGCTGAATGTTGAAAATGTTTCTTCATTCACTGCTCTTCTTTGCCCCAATGGTTGTTCTGTGTGCATGAAGGGCTGGATGATCATTGGTTGAAATGACACAAACCGAACTGTGATGTGTAACTCGTTTCATTCAATCCTCCGACTAACACCCCAAACTAGATTCCATCGCGGCTCAGAGTAAAGTTACCGTCAACGGTGAATAAATGACCATGTGATAAGTGGCACAGCTGGCATCTTTCGACGGGTCAGGTGAGGCCGTGGGACTGGTGGCTCCTGGGGCTTCTCCTCACGGGAAAGACATGTCCATCTTGGTTTTATCAGTTGGCTGCGAGCCAGGGGTGTGGGCGTCGGTTTCTTTCTCTCACCCCTTCAACAGGCAACGGTGGCATGGTGGAATCACGCTTTTTATTCATGTCCTTCATGGAGGAGTTGAGAAAATGCAGTGCTCTTACTTTATAACAGTAATAGGAAGTTGACTTGCATCCTGCTGCTACGGATGCATGCGTCAGATCACCGCCCTCAGTTTCGACTGCCTCCTTCTCATTCGGAGGACAGTTGATGGGTTTTGTGTTGACGTGGTCTGAGGTGGCTCTTGACACGTGACAATTAGAATTTAGCCGTGGCCCTTGACAGTTTTTCCGCTTTATGTTTAATTGAAACCAGTATCCCTTGTTTAAAACGACGCGTTGGAGATTAGCACCAGCCTGCTTATGGAATCGGTCATTGGCTTCCAAGGAAAATCTTTTGGGTAGAAATCTGTTTTTAATAATGAGAAGACAAATAGTTGAGTTATAAAGGGTAACAATAAAGTGTGTTGGAAATTTCGGCAATACACGTTGGAAAAAGCAGACAGTTGGAAAGCTAAGTAACAAATGAGGCCCTAAAAAAACAAACCCTGAAAGCCTATAAATAGGGGCGACCCTACAGGACAGAGCCTCACTATCAACAGATGTGCTGTGTTATATAGCAGTTTTCAATCTCCTCTCTCACACACATTGTTTATCTGTAACCCTAACCCCTAACCCTCACCCCCAAACCCTAACCCCAACCCTCAACCCCTAACCCCAAATCCTAACCCTAACCCCAACCCTTACCCCCTAACCCCAAACCTCAAACCCTAACCCCATTACCCCAGCCCTGACCCCTAAACACCAAAACCCCCTAAACCTAACCTCAAACAAAAAACTCTAACCCCTAACCAGATCAGACACAGAGCAGTAACACCTGCTTAGGTGGGTGGAGAACAGATCATTTTGAAGAAAAAACGAACAGAGCTGCTTCATGTGGAGTGATGGCTGCCCACTCATGGAACAGCATCAGAGGCCTTTGTGAGGTGTAGCGTTGACGGTGGGTGACATGCCGGACAAAGATAAACCCCATGAATAGGCAAACACATTGGCCGTAAAAGGACGGAGCAACACAAAGATCTGTACAATGGATGCAATGACCCCACCACGAGGGTTATCTGACGGATACATTCCCACAAGGTGAAATTATGTCTCGATACCCAGGTCTTTGACCTCTACTGACGTCAGTTCCGATCGAGAGGCCGTTTGTTGTCTGGCATCTCAGAACTGTGTGCCTCCCACGTTCAACTTAGGAAGGTTTTCACCCACACAGTAAACCCCTGTTTTTTCATCCTTGTTCATTGTAAAGGCCTTGTCGCTGTGTTGCCTTGGTGTTTATCTGAAGGTAACTCACCACATGGTTTCAGCCTTGTCGCTGTGTTGCCTCTGTGTTTATCTGAAGGTAACTCACCACATGTTTTCAGCCTTGTCACTGTGTTGCCTCTGTGTTTATCTGAAGGTAACTCAACACGTTTTCAGCCTTGTCACTGTGTTGCCTCTGTGTTTATCTGAAGGTAACTCAACACGTTTTCAGCCTTGTCGCTGTGTTGCCTCTGTGTTTATCTGAAGGTAACTCACCACATGTCCTTGTTGAGGTTTGCTTAGACACATGTCAGTGTTTACTTTGTCACAGGCATTAACTGGATGGTGTAAACTGTCATCCTTCCTGTTACACACAACAAACTGTCATCCTCCCTGTTACACACAACAATCTGTCATCCTCCCTGTTACACACAACACACTGTTATCCTCCCTGTTACACACAACAAACTTTCATTCTCCATGTTACACACAACAAGGTATTTTAAACCTAACAAATGTACTTAGTGTTAATGTATGTGCATCAATTTGAACTGCAAAGAGTTATAACAGTTTTAAGTACATTATAACAACACCATAATTACATTAGCTCAGGACAGACACGATAAAGTTCAGATTACATCATCTTAACGCGAAAACCAAAGTGATGTGCTTGACCTCTTTCTTTGAAGGGTGCAAATGGACCGATGAACCACAATGGTGCACTCCTCTTCAACCACTGAACCGCTGCTGATCCCAAAACCACACTGAATCCTGAGCATAAATGTTTTTCCAAAGGGATGTAAACTCTTCCATCCGTAGCGGGAGGATTTGTGCAGTTATTTATAAAATGGTAAATGCCAGGAGTCTATTTGCAATTTTGACCCAGAGACCCCCCCCAAACTTTTATGTGCTAAATTGTACTAGTAACACCCCCCCACCCCATTGTACCTGTAAAGCCCCCATTGTACCTGTAAACCCACATTGTACCTGTAACCCCCCTATTGTACCTGTAAAGCCCCCATTGCACCTGTAAACCCACATTGTACCTGTAACCCCCCTATTGTACCTGTCAACCCACATTGTACCTGTAAATCCACATTGTACCTGTAACCCCCTACGCATATTTACACCTGGACACTTCATCTGACCCTTGCACTAATGCATTCCGTTTGTACTGCCAACTGCACATCTGCACTTTGTACATTGCACAACTGCACATTACTTAACCATGCCATTTGCCCATCTATACACTGTACATTGCTTATTGCACATTATGTAACCATGCCGTTTGCACACTGTGCTTCATTTATAGGCCCATACACTGGAGCACCTGTATATTGACACACTGCCTTTCACAACATTTCTGCACAACTTTATTGCACTGCTCTTTTTTGCACTTCTGGTTGGATGCTAACTGCATTTCGTTGTTCTGTACCCGTACTGTTCAATGACAATAAAGTTGAATCTAATCTAAAAAAAAATCTAAAATTCTACCTGTAAACCCCAGTTGTACCTGTAAACCCACATTGTACCTGAAACCCCCCTATTGTACCTGTAAACCCCGATTGTACCAGTAAAACCCCCTTGAGCTTGTGTTTTTGGCTTTAACAAAGGGCTGGTGGCCCTGCTAATCCACATGAAAAGGGGGTGTCCTCCACTATTCCTCCAACAGTGACGGTGTAACTTTCCACTGGAGTTCCCTGAGGCATCTGTTTATGGCGGTGTTTCCCAGGGATCCTGTAGTGGTTCTGAAACACTTGTTTTGTTTTTGTTTGGGGGATGTTGGAAAGAATGCGTAGCCCAGATGGATGGGTACTGCCAAGGACCCCTGATGAAGCTCTGTCCTCCAAACACTCCCAGATGGTACGTTAGTTTTATGAATAACGCTTTCCTCATTATTTCATGCTTTACTTGTTTGGCACCGAGTCGACGTGTTCTCCAAAGTGAAGAAATAAACGATTTACTATTATTATAAGATGTGGGAAAGTCGACAGCCTCAGATACGGCCTTTTCTCCTTTAGGGTTTGTGAGTACAGCCGTGTCATGGTACTGCGTGTGTAATATGGCTGACGGCTGCCAGTGAACCAAAAGAAAAACAGATGCATTAACAATACATTGTATTCGTCTCCATGTTTTACCTCATATTTGCTTGTCAATGTTTCCCCTATTTTGTTACAATACAACATCGGGACAAAACTCCTGTATTTGTCTTCCAGGGTGATTTTATTTAGTGTTGCGTACGTGTAGACTGAAGTGTTCGAAATTACTATAAAACATTTACTACATTTGCAGTTGCACATGTAGCTACATTTACACAATGTGGAACTCAACACTAGGAACTGTGAAGATATTTTTTCCTCCAAAATAATTGACATCCTTCCCCACCAAAACGGTGCTGTCCAACGGTTAATAGGCAGCCAGGACGGGACACTTCAATTCCTGTGAAATCTCATGTAAAACAGCACATGTCAACATGTCAACCACACAGCCTAGGCCACACACTTCTGTGATCAGAGGTTTGGTTTTGGTTTGAAGACGCTGGCATGTGAGTTAACGTCAATGTGCCCCGGGCCCTTTGGAACCAAACTGTGAACTGCGTTTGCTATTATGCCAGTTAAGGACATGTTGACCTAGTTTTGTTGTTGTTGTTCCTCTAACTCTCAATAGCAACTGACCGTATGTTTTCTGGAATTCCTGGGCTGATCAGGTGAGAAATCTCTTAGCTCAGTTAACCCCAAATGCTCTTGAGGATCGTTCTGTATCCGAATGTGTTCTCAGACAACTTACCTAGTAAAACACACTAACATAATATTAGCCACCAATATCACCTATTCTCAACACCTAAACTACTCACACACTGTAGTGTCCACGTGTGTGGGCATGCTTTTATCGTGGGTCCGTGTAATTGGCAGTGCTTAACTGAAATAGGTGCTTTTTATATTCGGGCTCAAGAGCTCTGCGAAGCCTTCGAGCCAACAGAGGTACAGGAACTCAAGCAGTAGAAACATTTGAGGTACTGTTACTCAGTTCTGGTAAGCACCTGCCCAAGTAACCAAGTAGCCATTTGCCACAGAAGAAACCAAAGACCAAGTTCAGGGAGCCCCAAAGCCACTAGCACGGTTCAGTCCGTCCAGGTTCCAGTTAAAACATCACTCCTGTTTGATCTCCACAGAAGTGGCAGTGTCTTCTGACATGTAGCAGGAACCGAGACTCTCACAACAAACAGGTGATTGGCATCGGGAGGGGGAACGCGGACGGCCGATGGACCAGATCCTGAACCGGTCCTCGCGTCGATGAAGAAGATTGCAGGCAGGTGGAGCCAATTGTTGAACAATGGGCCTGAATGGGCTTGAAGGGGCAATGATTGCTGACAGATGAGGCCCCAAAGCCAAAAGAAGAAAGCAATCAGGTGGGAGGGGGACTAGATGGTTGTGATCAGGCGGATGCCAGAGCAGCATGATGTCAGCCTGAGTCATTGCAACACACACAAACAAACGTGCACACACACACACGTGCACACTCCAGCTACACGGCTTGACGTAATGTCCCCCACCAAAACACACCCCTAGCGGGGGGGGTACCCTGTTTTGGGGTGGCCGGGTGTGGGTGGGGGTGAGGTCACGGAGAGCATTTAGCAAGATAAACGCACACGGGCGCCACCGAGACTGTCCGGCTCGACCCAGAGACGTTCTCTACGTTCGGAGAGAACCAGCGTATTTTGGACGGAGCGCAGTGGTGAGCCACTGTCTCCTCCACCCAGAGGAAACCCCTTCCCTGTCAATGGGCCTGAGGTTTCGTGGTCCCTCTGGGCCTGCTGATGCCTGTTCCTGACATTCATCAGGACATTTCAACATTTGATTATTCCGAGACGTTAGAATTAAATTGTACATACCAGCAGGCCTCATGTCCGATTTCTGACCCGAGCGAGCTACTAATTCTGTTATAAACATAATGACACGCACGACACTGGAGACTTGGACCTCCTGAATCATTTTATACCAATTTCCAAAATCCGTTTACGATACGACACGACAGTAGCTCCGCTCACGCTGTATGACTCCAGATCAGTTACTCGGTGAATCACCTTTCTTCTGGGAAATATAACATGAAAGAAAATGAAATTACAGAATAAGATAGGGCTATAATTAAACATTTCCAAGGGAACGCCAGAACACCTGGAATCTCTCCCGAGTGGAAGTAACTTTTGAGGGCCTCATCAGTAGCGCCATAATGATTTTAACACTGAGCTTTATTCCGGCTGTAACCATAGCAGAGTCTGAATTCATACAGCTGGCAATCACTTTAGAGAGAGGAACTGAGGGAGAGTGAGAGAGAAAGAGTGAGAGGAGTGCTGACCTACCAACATGATATGGATCAATGATCTGACCCCTCCATGAACCCTGTTTGGCACCAAAGGAAATCAGACAAAAAAACCAGAGAGAACATTGGTCAAGAAGCAGTTAGGGTTAACAGTCTAGCTCAGGGATTTGAGTCTTCATGTGGATTGTTTATCTGTTCCCTGATATTCAAAGTTGTATATAAGAACTGCAATTGATTTTTGTAAACAATATTTTACTGTATTTAGCTGTGTTGAGGGTGTATTAGGAAGGGAGGCTTCAAGTAAACTTGTTTCAGCATTAGTCCTATTCAGATGAGTTGGTCAGAGCATGATGGAAGCAAAGTCACATTAGCAAATTTAATTGCCAACGCAAAAAACGGTTAACAAGAATGGTATCCAAATCAAGTAAAAGTAAATCTAGTATGCTTTGTTCAAATAGTGGTATATATAGTGGTATAGTGGTCTTTTACTGTAATTACAACCCATTCCCAAAAAACGTTGGGAGGGTTAGGGTTAAAATAAAAGCATAACGCAATGATGTCCGAATCATTTATACCTTTATTAAACTGAAAATACAAAGACAACTTATCAAAAGTTACTGTTGCCCATTTTGAATTTGACACCAGCAACACATCAAAAAACTTGGGACAGGGGCATGATTACCACTGTGTTGCATCACTTCTTCTTCTAACAAAACTCTGGAAGAGTTTGAGAACTGAGGAGGCCAATTGCTGTCATTTGTAAAGTGAGATGTTTCCCATTGTGGCTTGAAATCGGATTTTAGCTGCTCAACACTTAGGTCACTGAGTTACTGAGGTCACTTTTGTCGTAGTTTCTCATTTCATAATGCAGCAAATGTTTTCAATGGGTGAAGATCTGGACTCCAAGCAGGCCAGCTCTGCACCCGGACTCTTTTACCACAAAGCCATGCTGTTGTAATACGTGCAGAATGTGGTTTGGCGTTGTCTTGATGAAATAAGCAAGGCCTTTCCTGAAAAAGACATTGTCTTGATTGTAGAAAATGTTTATCCAAAGTGTTTATATATTGTTCAGTAATGCACCCCCACACAATCACTGGCTTTTGAATACCAAGATGGATGGTCCCTCTCCACTGTAGTCCAGAGAATGCCGGGTCCATGATCATGATTCCCAACAATATTTAAAAAATTTGATTAATCAGACCACAGGACAGTTTTCCACTTTCCCTCAGTCCATCTTAAATGATCTCGGGCCCAGAAAAGGTGACTGCGGTTTTGTCTTTTATTGTCAAATGCAATAAATAACAGTGCTGTTCTGAGTAATGAAATTCTCATGACATGGCAGTAATAATCAGTGATTAATAAGCAGTGATAAAAACTTTCCAAAAGTGCAAGTCGATCATTACAAATTGAGCTACTGTGCAGCATAAACAAAAATAAAAGCAATAATATAGAACAGTAATATAAACAGTAATAAGCAAAAAACTGTGTAATGAATGCAGAGCCATTAGTGTCAGTGCCACCCTCTTCTATGCCCCACCAACATCTGTTTAGATATGGTTTCTTCTTTCCTTGGTAGAGTTGAGAAGATCTGGCATGTGTGGATGCAGTGACGAACCGTGCTTACAGACACTGGTTTTCTGAAGTGTTCCTTGAATCCATGCAGTGATTTCCAGTTTGTTTTTCAGGCAGTGCCGCCTGATGGTCCGAAGATCATGGACATCTAATATCGATCTTAAATCTTGTCCTGGCATACAGAGATTTTTCCAGATTCTCTGAATCTTTTAATGATATGTACCATAGATTATGAGATCTCCAACATCTTTGCAATTGTTTGTTGAGAAAAGTTATTTTAAAATGTTTGCACTATTTGCCTGTTCGGTCTTTCACAGAGTGATGAACACCTCCTCATCCTCACTTCTGAAAGACGTATCTTTACTGTGAGGTTCTTTTTTTTACCCAATCATGTTACTGACCTCTTGTCAATTAACCTAATTAATTGTAAGTACAGTGGGGAGAACAAGTATTTGATACACTGACTATTTTGCAGGTTTTCCTACTTACAAAGCATGTAGAGGTCTGTCATTTGTATCATAGGTACACTTCAACTGTGAGAGACGGAATCCAGAAAAAGAATCGTCAGTGTATCAAATACTTGTTCTCCCCACTGTAAGTCCTTGTTTTTTTAGCATTACACAACTTTTCCAGTCTTTTGTTGCCTCTGTCCGAGCTTTTTTTAAATATGTTGCTGGCATCAAATTCAAAGTGGTAATATATTTTTTAAGAAAAAAATACACGAAAATTACTACATTTGACATGTTGCTTTTGTTCGGTTTTCTATGAAAAAAATACGCTTTAAATGATTTGAACATTATTACATTCTGTTTTGCGTTACATCATACAAAACGTCACAAATCTGTTGGAAAAGAGGTTGTATTATTTTATAAAGGTAATGTGGAATGTAGCCCTGTAATATTAATGAGAAACTTTTGGTTTCTCTGCTTTTTATTTATGTGGCTTTTTATTTATGTGGCCAAGTATTGAAAGTAAGAAGTTTTTCTTTCTCAATGATATTATTAATGATACCATGTTGGATTTTACTGTGTGATGTTTTGGTGTATTTCGTTGGTCTTCCAGTGGAGTGACATTCAATATACTCCACCACTTATGCCACGTGAGGCTAAGACATTTCCTTCCTATTGCTGAATTCCTTTCCATTACAAAGCTGCAGAAAATGTGTTATGCTAACATTTTCAGAGAATCTGATCATTTTATTTCAAGTGTGCGATATGATGGCAATAACTGTGCCCTTTCCACTGCAGCTGGACCTGCTTTATATTTCGATTTTATTTTTCTTAGGTAGAAAGCGTATCCATATTGTAACCTTCTTCCAACTGTCTTGCACAAGGCCTTCAGGCATGTCACTGTTCTGTAGCTGAGCAACACACAAACAGACTAATTTGCTAATTTGTGAAGCTGGCTAGCTTCATGATACTCCTTCCACTTAAGCCATGCCCTGAGTCTTAGTCTTATTTAAATCTGGGAGAGTGGAGAGAATAGAAGATTATTAATTTAATCTGTTCACTATAGTTTTGTATAACAAATGCAACTAAGTTAGTGCTAATACCATACAATATATAGTATAACCTGTCTTGATGCTGTGCTGTGCTTAAAATTAAACGAGGAGGAAAAAAGAATCATGCATACTGACAAAAATGCTCAAACTGTGTCGTTTACGGGGAACAATTACAATATTGTGAAAGTACACAGCTCAAAGAAATTAAGGGAACCCTTAAATCACACATCAGGTCTCGATGAACAAAATACATACAAGATCAAAATCTTCACAGTACATTGTGTAATTTGTTACCTAACAGCGGTTGATTGAACCCTTATCACCAATCGATTAAGATCTGGATTCAAACCCCGTAAATCAAAGCATACTACTGAAATCACAGGCAGTTCCAACTTGTGCGAATTTCATCACAACAACTCATAACGGGACTCTGTGGTATGTATAGCTCCCATGTGTCTGTATGCACTCCCGACAACGTCTGGGCACACACCCGATCAGACAGGGGATGTCTATATTGTTTTAATGTGGTTACAGGTTTACAGATGGCACTAATAACACCATCTCATATTATACTGTGGTAAGTTAGTCATTATCTCTTCCACTTTGTGGATATGACAGATGTCTCTGATGTCATGTTTAACAAAACTGTTACTGACTATCTGAATTCAGGACTGTGGCTTTAATTGATCATATTAAACTAATCTATGAGCTAGGAATTCCACACAGGTTTTTCTGGTCCAAACGCAAACAAGGAAAGCCAACCAGCCAACTCTACATTGCTCTAAGCAGAGCCTCACATGAATTCCTCAAATCAGATCAAACCCGCTATGCAGCTTACTTTAAAAAGGTCTACCTAACAAATGGCCTTGGGTATTTATTAAAAATGTCTACCTGTTAAACCCGACTCATTGTTATTTTGTCGCTCTAAGGAATATCAAGAAACCTACAACTACTACCTGTTAAACCCTCTCATATTATGTCATTTTGAAGAAAAACAAGAAACCTGCAATTACGAACTGTTAAACCCCACTCATATTTGATGACTCTGAGGAATATCAAGAAACCTACAACTACTACCTGTTATACCCCACATATATTATGCAGTTTTTTTGAGGAATAACAAGAAACCTGGAATTACGAACTGTTGAACCCCAATCAAATTTTATCACTCTGAGGAATATCAAGAAACCTACAATTACTACCTGTTAAACCCCACATATATTATGCCATTTTGAGGAATAACAAGAAACCTGCAATTACGAACTGGTAAACTCCACTCATATTTTATCACTCAGAGGAATATCAAGAAACCTACAACTACTACCTGTTAAACCCCACATATATTATGCCATTTTGAGGAATAACAAGAAACCTGCAATTACGAACTGTTAAACCCCACTCATATTTTATCACTCTGAGAAATATCAAGAAACCTACAACTACTACCTGTTAAACCCCACATATATTATGCCATTTTAAGGAATAACAAGAAACCTGCAATTATGAACTGTTAAACCCCAATCAAATTGTATCACTCTGAGGAATACCAAGAAACCTACAATTACTACCTGTTAAACCCCACATATATTATGCCATTTTAAGGAATAACAAGAAACCTGCAATTACGAACTGTTAAACTCCACTCATATTTTATCACTCTGAGGAATATCAAGAAACCTACAACTACTACCTGTTAAACCCCACATATATTATGCCATTTTGAGGAATAGCAAGAAACCTGCAATTACGAACTGTTAAACCCCGCTCATATTTTATCACTCTGAGGAATATCAAGAAACCTACAACTACTCCCTTTAAACCCCACATATATTATGCCATTTTGAGGAATAGCAAGAAACCTGCAATTGCGAACTGTTAAACCCCAGTCATATTTTATCACTCTAAGGAACATCAAGAAACCTACAACTACTACCTGTTAAACCCCACTCATATTCTGTTACTCTGAGGAATAATAAGTCTTTGCTGTGTTATTTTATCTACTCTCTGTTTTATTACCACTTACTGTCATGCACCAATTCATCACAGCCAATTCCTTGTATGGGTCAACCTACCTGGCAATAAAGCTGATTCTGATAAATAAACTATACTGCTTTGACAGTTTTAAATAAATCTCAGCCGAACTATTAATCAAATGTTAATGGTTTTGCTGATGACAGCATTTGTTCAGTGCTGACGAAAGTAACAACAACTGCAATTGCAATTGCAATTCTGAAAGTCAGAATGCATGTTCCTCCGCCACAACCCGGAGGAGGTGTACCAGATGGAAGAGGGACGCCTTCATTTTGTAGCATAAAATAAGGGTGAATTGTATCTGTCACCGTTTTATCTAACAACTGGTTTTAGCTTCTTAACAATGATGGCATTCTGCCTCCAGGGATGCAGCCTCTAAACTCTGGGACCGAACACATACTGACCCGTTATTCACCAGGGACAAACGTATCTCACCAAAACCGACCCTGCTACCGGACAATCCTCTCTCCAGCCCCACTGGAGCATTTGAACATTGGTGTCCTGACGGTGCCTTATGGGCCGAGTGTTTCCTGAGGCCTTTGATCTTCGGAGGGAAAGGGATGTAACCCCGGTCATTTACCGACAGAAAAACACAGACCTCGGCTGGTGTTGACTTTTGATTTTTCACTGAGGGGGGAAGGAGAAGAAAAATGAGGGAAAAAGTTTCAGATGAACTAATATTTCAGGGAATGCAAAATCAGCTGGGTTTATTTTAAAGCAGTCCTCTATTTGTATAGTAATTTGTGCTGTTCATTTCATAATGTTAGTCTTGGAGAGCATGTGGCCGTGTTAGATTAGCCATCTGCACAGTATAAACACAGACCTCTTCTGTTCTAAGAAAAGAACGGCAAGGATGATGTTGACGGTATTGTATCTCACTCATTTACACGTGGAACTTGTTACACTACTTAAAATGCTCTCTGATCCCCAAGCACATGAGAGAGACAGTGAGTATTTATTACTGGCTTTTGTGACGTAGCTGACCTACCACTCCAATGGGACATACTTAATACTGAATAAGTCGTGAACAATGTTGCGTTGAAAGCAGAAGATAAACTGCCACAATCTTAAAACATGAAAAGTCATCCCCCAACGGACGAAGCAACACCCCCATGAGGGTAATTTTGTTCATCCCAGATCCTAATGACAACACGGATCTCTCACCAAAGTGTATTTCATTCATGACATGGGGCTTGCATCAGCGAGCATCACATCCCTGAGTATGTGCGCTAAATTTCAACAGATCAAGAGACATTTACCTGTGCACGTAATGGAGCAACGATGTGGTCAGAACAAATATAACTTGTGTGTGTGTACGACTCATTAGAACCCACCAATACAAATCAGAAAATATCCCTACCACGGAATGAGCTGAGTTCCTCATAGCTTTTCACACAAACACTTCTTGGAACTAACGTTTGTCAGTTGGTCTGTTAGAACATTGACATACAGTGTTAGCGACAGTAAACTTGGAGCCGTATCAGGGCTGTTTGTGTAGGATAAAGAGGATAGAGAGGAAGGGAGGGGGAGGGAGAGAGGAAGGGAGGGTGGAAGGGAGAGAGGAAGGGAGGGAGGAAGGAAGAAAAGGATGATGAGCCCATGGCAAGGAGGGCGTCGACCGGGTTGAGAGAGAAGAGTTTTCTCAGAGCATGCTGCGTTTATGGGGCTGCTATTACGTGGTCCAGCGGAAAGTCAGGAAACGGAGCACTCTCAGGGTCTGCTCAGTGTTGCACCCCACCTTTCCACCCCCACCACACCCCTTTTTGTGGTAAAAAGGCAAAATGTTATTTTTTCTCTCTCGCACTCCCTTCACACTCCCTCGGCTCTCCACTTGTTTTTCCTCACGACTCTTAATGAGACATCAAAGCACAATCAGAGCGGCGCTGTGAACCGGTGACCGCTGTGATGTCCGGGCGCCGGCTGGAGCGTTTGCCGGGCCCCAGAAATCGGTAGCCTTGGACCCTGGAACCCTGGCAACCGGATTGATGAAGTCATGGGTACGACTTGCATCTGATGCCCGCTGCTGTGACCCAAGCCTTTCCATGGTGACAGTAACTGATTAAACATAGGTAACGGAATGTATTTGTCTGCCGGGTTTATTCAACAAATCACAGATTAGTACACTCCCTGCTTTTACATCCCGTGGGGACACTCACATCAGCCACCGGTAAAGCCATTATCACAGCTTTCCAATATAACGTAACTTAGCAGATACTCTCAAATGGCTGTAGGATATTTAAGTACATAATAAATACATTAAGTTCAGGATGATTACACTGTATGCCATTATGCCATTTTTACATTATTACTGCTGTTGGAATGAAGGCCTTTTTGTCTACGCCTTCATTGGTGGCGATATTA
>JACXGK010000620.1:54886-86322 GCA_016801125.1 Novumbra hubbsi
GGTCACGTGGTAGGGGGTCACGTGGTAGGGGGTCAGGTGTGTAGGGGGTCACGTGGTAGGGGGTCACGTGGTAGGGGGTCAGGTGTGTAGGGGGTCATGTGGTAGGGGGTCATGTGTGTAGGGGGTCATGTGTGTAGGGGGTCACGTGGTAGGGGGTCACGTGGTAGGGGCTGCACTGTTGGCAACAACAACACGTTTGGTGCAATTTCACAGAGCGGAAGCAAATCCAAACGGCCCCGTGCATCAGTAGCTGATCATCCCTCTTTGACTGAAACTGGAAGCAGTTACTGTTGATCACTATTTTTTTAGAGCTCTGCTTCAAGTGTGTTGTGTTTAAGACGGCTTTGCCTCATGAACTGCTGAAACCCTGGAAAGACAATGAATAGGCTTCATAACGTTCATAACAAACAAGCCTGCGGACAGGACCGTCGATGTACAATATGGCAGTCCAAATGAAATACTGGTCTTAACCATTCAAAATGGCTTCTGTTTCGTATCCGGGTGGGAAAAATACATAATTATGCCACACTTTGTTTTTTAGGGAAAAAAATATCTAAAGTTTAACAATTCAACCTCCTTAACTCTAGTATGTGTCCCCTTCTGTCCTCATCCATCCCCTTCTGTCCTCATCCCATTCTGTCCTTATCTATCCTCATCCATAAGGTGTGCCCTTCTGTCCTCATCCATCCTCATCCACCCCCTTCTGAACTTATCCATCCCCTTCTGTCCTCATCCACCCTCATCCATCCTGTGTGCCCTTCGGTCCTCATCCATCCTCATCTATCCCCTTCTGTCCTCATCCACCCTCATCCATCCTGTGTGCCTTTCAGTCCTCATCCATCCCCTTCTGCCCTCATCCATGCTCTTCTGTCCTCATCCATCCTTCTGTCCCAGAAACCACGTAACCGCAGCTGACATTCAACACTGTGCAGACTGGAGTCCCTCTGGAGTTCCTCTGAATGACCCGATCAAAGTCAACCTGATGAAAGTGAACACCTTTTTGGGACACTACTCTCCGGCCATTTTGACAGATGGGAGAGGGATGGGACACCTCCCTTAACAATGAGGCCCGGTCTTCAAGGGTCACCTTCTGTCCCGATGGCCATAATGGACGGGAAAGAAGGGCAGACGGGGACCAAGGGGAAACGTGTGGGGATCACTCACCTCATCCGCCAAATCAGATGGTCACGCCAGGGCACACGGCTGGAGCCAAATCATACCAAACTGTGCGCCCGTTTTAAGTTTGGAGAAATACAGTGGAGAGAAGCAGCGGTGGAATCTGTGAACATATGGGTGGCTCGCTAATTTCTGAAGGACTTGTCTGGCACTGATGGAGGCGGTCTTTACAAACAAGGACTATCAAAGGGGATTTAGATTTTCCATCACTGGTGTGTACATGAAAGCTCTGTGGAGCACAGGTGCACTCTAAGTGGTGTCTCCTGGACGAAACCCTTCAAAACAAATTCCCTTCGCTTTGGAGACGTGGCAACGTGGAAAACGGAACGCTCGTGTTACAGCGACGCCATCATTCAGCATTGAAGTGAAAATAATCTACTTTTATTGTTTTGATTATGCAGCCTTCCGTTGTGTTTTCACCTAAGGCAGAGGTTTCACACCGATATCCAGCTTCAAACGCTGCCAGTCAAGCTGATTACGTACAATTGGTTGATGTTTTGTGGTCCAGTTCAATTAAATATCTTTTTTTCGGGAAACATTGTGGAGCGGCTGAGTCTGGGTCTCACTACTCTGGTGTTATTATGTGATCATTCATTTGCTGTATGGATTAAGCCTGGAGCAGTCATCAAACATTTTAATCCTACATTTCCCCAAAATAGAAAAACAAAACATTAGCTCAACAAATAGCTCTTTTTGCCTTAGTTGTAGATGGATGGACACAAACCTAAAACAACTTTACAACCTTTCCTAGCTCTAAGAGGGTGGTGAAGGGAAACGTCATTACTACTATCCAGTGCAATTTCAGTCCCAAAGGAAAAAATGTATAATAATTTTAGCAAAAAATAATGAAGATTTCTATTTCAAATATTAAATAAAAAACGCAATAAATGATATGCAATTATGTAAGTACCACGCAAAATCAGTACAACAGCTTTGTCCAATGTTTGCTCCCCGTTCGCACAGCCCCGCCTCCCATCCACCAAATCTACATGATCTGAAACAACACGAATCGTAGCGAGAAAATACTAAAGCCGAAGGTTCTCGGAACCCGGGCGCTTTCGCTAATCACCGTGAGTGTGTGTGTGTGTCCTTATGTATATGTGTGCGGATTGAATAATGTGATGACGTGACAGTTGCCTCTGCCAACCTATGCAAAACCATAGGTGTGTACCAAGGGATCTGTTACGCACCACCCTTCCATCCCGGGCTGACAAACACAGAAAAGGTAACATTATCCACACATTTTCCCCCGCCGTGCAGCTTTAGGACCATAAATCATTTCCTACGCAGTGTTTTTGAGGATTTACAGTAATAATAGGGGATCTCTGCCATTCACATCCTGTCCGGTCGGCTGCGACGCCTGGGAAAAACGCTACGGATATTAACATTCCAGTTACGTTGGGGTTTCTGTTGCAGTGTCACCTTTAGTTCACCTCGCCTTGAACCCCATCGTGTGTTTCTACGGGTTACCTGCACAATCTGAGCTCGGGTGGCTTTGAAATAGCACAGAGCTGCGAGTAACAACGTTTTGGATTAAATCCACATGACCCCTTTTCTTCGTTTGATCGTGTTGACTTTCAGGGAAGGGCGCACTGGTGAAGCATGGAGACCGCATGTACGATAATATTGCCACTGTCACGTTTAATAGACATCCAGGCGGTGTTTGTGTCATTTGGTGCGGGCTGTTGGTCGATGTGCTCCTGGGGAAGGTTGCGTAATGTATCCCCCTTCCGTCAGCAGAGCCGGTCCTTGTGAACGTCTGTGTTCTGTGTCTGCGTTCAGACGGTCAAACAGCCCACGGCCAATCGCTGTTCGCAAAGCACTTTGGGTCAGCCGACGTGTCCTCTTGGGAACGTCGAGGGCCCTGGCACACCCATGCACCGGGTCCGTTATCGTGACCGTAACCGTTTTGCGGTAAAACCACAGGTGTGTGTTGGGCTTTATGATGTTGTACATACTGAATAGAAATTAAGTGTAACAATATAGGTATGTTGGCAGGATAACGAATAAACCATTCACATCTCTGGTAAATTGATCCATTTCAATTAAGCAGTCCTATCGTAGGTCTTTCCTCACAAGGAGTCTCCACCCGTTTGAAAATCTGCTGCTGTGACACGTATCTTAGAGTTCGGCTTCTGTCACAGTTTTAATTGGCCTTGTCGTTATGGCGATGACTAGCGCATTTAACGTGACAAGCTTGATTTTAGTTTCCCGTAAGCAAACGGAGCAAACCATCACACCGGAGCCCACACATGCATTCTACCCGGCATTGTGAATAAACAGTGGACAGCTGTTGAAATGCTTTGCATGCACTGGTCGACAATGCAACACATTGTAACAGCTACTGACAGAAATTCCCAGATGTAGCAACAAACCCCATTGAAAATTTAAATTCCATTTTTGTTTATTTATTTCCGCACACTTGACCGAATGAAATGCAAAACTCTGGGTGCCTTGACGTAGGAAGTAGAGGAAACAGTTCAGATGTATGTTGCAGGAAAGGAAGCAAGGAGAAACACAATTCTCTCTGGCTGCTATGTCTTTGAGCTTCCCATCGACGCAGTGAGTGACCTTTGGGGGACACCAGGCTGGTCAAGCATCCAAAGGTCAGGGGTTACCTTCCTCCTGTCACTGGCTGCGATATGCTGCGGTCATCTGAGTTGGGTTATTATTCATACCCAACACCCATTATTGGGTATCACAGGGTGGAAAGTACATCAGGGGCTTATCCTATAAATGACTGTCACCAAAGTAATCTGCACGCTCATTTCCCATGATGCACCAGTTCCACAGATCTCTGTGATTTCAACGTCCACCCCAAGCATTCCCCTCCCCAGGGAGGTGTTGGCCCTTTCTAGACAAGGGTGTGGTAATGACTTGACCGTTTCAGGTGGAGTAAGGGCTCACACTGGGTCTGTTGCGTCACCACTGACATGTCACTCTGGTGATTTCCAAGGTGTCTGGCGTCCCGGTTCATCAGCTTCCTGTGTCCGTGCCGCCTGTCTGGAGGGGTTCCCACAGGGCCATGTGGAGAGAGGAGAAGCATGTGGAAAGGGTGGGACTGAGCTACACCCATGCCCCCGTCTGCCCGGGGCCCAGAAGCCTTGGGAACTGGTCCGAGGCACGACTCGGTCCGTGTCACTTCGTTCAGAACTCCCCTTTCACCTGGGTTTGATTAGGACATTTTTCTTGCAAAGTCTTATCAAAAGTCTGAAAGTTGTTGTTTTTTAACTGTGTTTCTATTTATGTTCGGTATGTATTCAGTAACACCGGTGTCTTGACGGCAAGGCCGTAGCCACGGAGTAAACATTGGGGGTACGAAATCAGCTGGGGGACCCCCCATGAAAACATTCAAAATTGTTTCAAATATTTATAAGAGTCCTAACCATCAATATTTACACAATCTGATATGGCCTTGTTGTTGTTGTTGTTGTTGTTCCTATCAAACAAATGGCCAAATCCATCACAATCGTCAGGGAGACATCTTTCGCAAACACTCATATTACATTCTGGTTTTCCACTGTTCAATACATCTGAAAGTAACGCAATAGAGAGAAAATACAGTGTTTGACATTGTTCCTACCAACAGCAGTTGAGCAGTGGCTTCTACTGGATTACGGCAACACCATTTGGACAAATCACATGCAGAGCTGAATTAATTTGTTAGGTTTATTTATGAATATGTTGACATTGGCAAGTTATTATTTTGGACGACGATGTATGGTTACCTGTGGTAGCAGAGCACATGTTCATTTGACTTCAAATCTATTTCTTAATACATTTTATGGAGACACTATGAGCACGCCCCCCTTCCCCCCATTGGATATTGTAACTATGGTCTAAGGTGACAGAGTTAGCTTTTAGCATTGTGTTACTGCATGATTCTAGAGGGGAGGTGTGGATGGAATGACGTCAACCCAACATGGATGTTCACCCACGTAAGCCAGGGTGTACTGCGTGCGGAGAATGATGCCCGGTGAACGAGCCAAGCACCACTTAGATGGACTACGAGGGATCCCTGACTGCAGAGCCGGAGAACTCCTCATGCCCTGGCTGACCGTGGGGTTCTCCGCAGAACCGTTCCTGTAATATGCCATGTGTCCTGCTGTTCAATGTGGATGTAATAGCATGCCACTGAATCTGTGGAATAAAGAGGGTATATCTACGCGTAGTATTTCAGTTGTATACAATACTGTGTATATATTTTGGTTTATACAGTATAACAATGGAGATTATTGGGAACATAGTATATTAGAATATTTTTAATCATGAGCAATTAAATCATTAGTTCATGTAATACGGTAATTATGAAATTATCCGAAAATAAAGCGTTGCTATCTTTTCAGTGTATATTTTGGATTTACATATTTATTGAATTCGCTAATATAGAGATGCTAGGCCTTCCATAGTTACTGGATGTCCATTGTTTGTTAAACATGTATACATAGTTGGACAAACAAAAAACAAAAAGACATTGTTGATAATTTTCCTTTGTTTGAGATCCAATTTAATTTAATGACAGCCAGACAACCCCTCTTCATGGATTAAACGGTTTATGGTATAAGTGATCTTTCATATTTTTATGTTTTTTCTATTAAACTAAGTTCAGTAGAATGGTTTCTAAGCAGGTCCTCTCTGGCATGAGAGCAATTTCAAGTGGGCCCTCTGTCCTGATTGATGGATAGATGGAGGGATCAATTGAAGGATGAAGAAAGAGAGAAATTGAACCCTTTCTCTGGCATGTGCGTCATCACTCCTCGAGGACGTTAAGTGTTTTTTAAGTCCCATCCAATCCTTTTATGTGCTTGCTATTGTGGTGATTTACTTGGGTAAAAGCAGTCCTACATCTTGGTATTGTATGTGAAGCAATACCTTTTATAGTAACTAAATCTAAGTCAAAAAAAGGATTTAAGCAATTTATGGATTTTATCCCGACTTCTTATGCAAACCTAATATCAGAAACCCTAATTAGATTCTTTGGAAAGGTTTCCAACTTTAAACTTTAATGTTTGCAGACTGCGGAAAGTCCAGACTTTCCATGCAAAGTTTATGCGGTCAATCAGCACGGCAGCGGGAGAAGTTTCTGAGAGAACCAATGACGTCGTCTGAGAAAGAAAACCTCATCAAGTGTAGGAGAGAGAGAGCAATTAGCCTGTGCAATTAACCTTAAAAAGGACACCAATCTCAAATGAGCGGGAATGAATGATAGTGAAGCCTCTAATATAAATCCAAAGCATTACCCCCTTTGACTCTCCCAGGAGATCACTGAGGGAAAATGGACACAAGGACATATTGGGTGAGTCATCGGCAGAACACATCGTACTCACTCCTGGAAGTCCCCCGGTTGCCTGGACCTGTTCACACTGGAGAAGTTTCCTTGGGACTGACAAGAGTTTTGGTGAAATTCACATTGGCAGATAAACATTACTTGAACTCTTATCTCGTACGAATTTCTAAGATGCAGTGATCGCTGAGGACATTCCCTTTCATTTAACTGTCTGGTTGAGAGAGATCGAGGGGGGCCATTGGGGGATCCCCTGCCCTCACCGTACCCACCCCCCCAAGACAGGCTAGAATATATAGATCCAGGTGTTTAGACTTCCACTTTCATGACTCGGCTCAGTTGACTGGAGATCCTGAAAGGTTGGAACATGAATCCCAGCCACATTGCCTCCATGTGACACATGGGACAGTGGGACTTGGTCATAGTGACACATTGCCTCCGTGTGACACATGGGACAGTGGGACTTGGTCATAGTGACACATTGCCTCCGTGTGACACATGGGACAGTGGGACTTGGTCATAGTGACACATTGCCTCCGTGTGACACATGGGACAGTGGGACTTGGTCATAGTAACACATTGCCTCCGTGTGACACACGGGACAGCGGGACTTGGTCATAATGACACATTGCCTCCGTGTGACACATGGGAGAGTGGGACTTGGTCATAGTGACACATTGCCTCCGTGTGACACATAGGACAGTGGGACTTGGTCATAGTGACACATTGCCTCCGCGTGACACATGGGACAGTGGGACTTGGTCATAGTGACGTCTGCGGTGTGTCGGGGCCACGTCAGGGCTCACAGAGGGGTCACGGGGGTCACGGGGGGGTCACAGGGTTCACGGTGTGCTTGGGGAAGATAAGGCTTCCAGTGCGCTCCAGGCTACTTCACACCAGGAACCACAATACTTCTCAGAGGAACATATTACCCGAGTGGGAGGGTTTGATATGGCTCTGTGTGTGTGTGTGTGTGTGCGAGAAACACATTTTCAGTAACCAGATGGAATTGAGGCAAACACTGTTGATACACTTTCTTTACTTGTCCTTCATTGGTTTATTTACAGTGAAAACCGGCTCCAGTTTCTTAAACAGCAGACATATAGGCCACATGGAACAAAATATTATATTAAAATTTAGCATTGAATATATTATGTGAATCAAAACAGTAGGTTGGTTTCCTTGATCGGTAGTCCTTGGATGAATTCAGTTTACCTCAACTGTTAAGGAGTTTTGCATTGACGACATGTCTCCTAAAGATGTCTGTAACAGGGGATAGCGCTTCCTCCAAAACCACCTCAACATAACAATGGAGAAAACCACCTCAACATAACACTATGTTCTGTGGATGCATTATAACAGGTATAATATGTTCTGTGGGTGCTTTATAACATGTATAATATGTTCTGTGGATGCGTTATAATATGCATAATATGTTCTGTGAGCGCATTATAACATGTATATTATTTTTTGTGGACGCATTATAACATGTATAATATGTTCTGTGGATGCATTATAACATGTACAATATGTACTGTGGGTGCCTTATAACATGTTCTTTTCTCTGCATGGGGCTACGTCATGTGTTCTCATCTGACTTCTTTGTAAACTAAGTTTTAGCGTCTATTAGCCGGGTTGGCTGGACAGCGGGGCCAAACAAGATTCAGGATAAAGCACGTACTACAGTGCAAAAGAAAAGTGAAACAGGGTCATATCTCCATTGCAGAGTTGAATCAACAATTACGCCCGGGTATCGGTTAGTTTCCCAGCCCATTACTATGAAATCACAGAGTTCGCCAGAAGCCGAGGAACTTGCAATGGAGAGAGAGCGCCCACACACACACACGCATCCCTCTTTAATCTCTCTCTCGTCGTCTCCCCTTCTCTCCCACTATCTCTACCTCTCCTTTGCTCTTCATCTCATTTCAAATAAGCCATTTAATTAGGAGCGAGTGTTCAATGTATGTACATGCATTGTAAATGTTCAGCTGATATGTGGTCAGTGAGAAATTGTTATATTTTGCCCCAGCCTGCCTTCAGTCGCTGATATTTTCTGGATTGTTTTGAAGTCTCCCTGTCAGCCAGATGCTAGTCATTATGACCACAATTGTCCACTGATTACCCCATATAAACATCACTGTGCTTGTGAAAAGACCAGATCAGGACGGCTTCAACGAAGTCCAAACCCATTACAGACTACCTACACATTCCCCCCACCCCCATGTCCTTGTGCGCTAATGGTGGTCGACGTAATCAAATGACCTGAACTTATCAGGAACAGGTTGATGCTTTGAGTGAAAACCACAAGGCGGGACGACTTGTCCCGGCTTGGTTCCAGGTCAGAGCCCATTGGCCCTGTTCTGGAACTAGCGTTGTGATTGGACTCTGTTGTTGCCTTTATTATCTTCCTAAAAAATATTTGGGGACACTACACAATCAATTGTTACAACCGGATATGAGGCACTTCATGAATCTACAAAATTAGCTAGATATGTATTTGGTATATTGGGAAGTAGATTGCGAAAATACTTAGTAGACTCCTATCTCTTGTTGGTATAAAAAAAGAAAGGAATACAGTAATACGAATTCTTGTGATATCAAATTCCTGATAGACCACTGACTAGTGGGGCCCCTGATAAACCACTGACTTGTGGGGCCCCTGATAGACCACTGACTAGTGGGGCCCCTGATAGACCACTGACTAGTGGGGCCCCTAATAGACTGCTGACTAGTGGGGCCCCTGATTGACCGCTGACTAGTGGGGCCCCTGATAGACCTCTGACTAGTGGGGCCCCTGATAGACCTCTGACTAGTCCCTGCATGGCGCTGTTGTCAAGTCACGGCCTTGCAGAGCTGCTGAAGCATTCCAGAGGGTGGAGGCAGGGTTGCCTTGAACCTTGACCTGATGCACTCGCGGACGGTCGGGTGGCCGGTGGACGGTCCGTTCCCCGACCAACAACTCAATTGTTGGTCGGGGAATGCGCTCTCCTCCCAGCGCGTGTGTGCCAGAATACTGTCATTCAAGACAACGTGGGTTAGCTAATTCTTGCCGCTGCCATGCGGAGCAACGTCTCCATCACTGCCATGGGGCATTTTAATTGGACCTTAAGGCCAGAGAAAAGTGTGCCTCCGACCGGCCATTCCAAATTATGACTCCGCTCAACTTCAGGGGATAACTGGTGACGGGATACCGGACGCTAAGCTATTGGGCAGATTTAAACCTGGCCCATTTCTTCCTTCAATGTACCCTTCATTAGACACATACTTATTGAGAACAATATCCAGGTTTCTACAAAGTCTGGCGACCACAGCGAAAACATTTGCTGGTCCTGATATGAAGTGAATAGACCTTTTAAGTTTCCGTTTCTATTGAATCCGCAGCCAGCCATATGAGTGGGGATAGAAATATCCAAGTTTAGCCTTTATTCAAGGTCTTTGTTGATGACATCAGCTCCCAGTCAAACTGCAGCCAGCTGCGATGGTGTCATAACCAGGACTAGGAGGCCTAACACCTTCAACCCGACTCTGTTTGTCTCCACAATGAAGCTCTGCTTTGTCGTGTTTGGACACTCAGACGTGGACGCCGCTGGGGTACACCACCACCCGGGGTATCGCCACCACCCAGGGTATCGCCACCACCCCGGGTTACACCACCACCCGGGTTACACCACCACCCGGGGTATCGCCACCACCCAGGGTATCGCCACCACCCCGGGTTACACCACCACCCGGGGTATCGCCACCACACAGGGTATCGCCACCACCCCGGGTTACACCACCACCCGGGTACCTCACAGAGAGACGGGAGTACGAGCGGTCGTTAGCGCAGGTACTGGTGTCCAGTCGGACTGAAGAGAACTGCTTCAGAACTGTGTGTGGGTTCCTGGAAACGCTGGTATTCGGCGACAGTGAAATCACCCAGATTTTGCAGACTGATACCTGGAGAGGGAAGCCAGAGGAGGAGTGAAGGGAGGGGGGAAGGAGGCAACAAAGGGGAGAGAAAGCCATATTCTCCCTCTGACCCTTCACTGATCCCCTATTGATGTGGAGCGAAGAGAGGAAGCTAACTACTGAGCGAGGAGTGTACAAGAAAGAGTAAAGTATAGAAAGAGTACGGAGAAAGAGGGCCGGAAAGCAGAGATAAATGCTGTATACGGAATATACAGTATGAGTTATTAGTTTGGACACACTTTCCCATTTAAGTGAACTGATAAGTACGTCCAAACCTCTGATGGGTACTGTATCTAGAGATCCGGGATTCAGATTAGCCATAACATGACCTAAGTCGTTATTCGTGAAGAGCCCGGTCCAAACCGTCGAGGGCTGAGAAAATGTTCCAGGGGGAAAAAAACATCCTTAATGATTTTAAGCTCTTGCATCCGACTACGCTATCGAGTGTTGAGGTGACACTTTCACCCTCGCTAAAAGGGACAAATCCCGATCGGCGGTGACTCTCGTTGTTAAGGTTTCAGAAAGAGGAAGTATGGAAAGCATTAGATCATGGCGCTACATCCCAATCGCCCCATTCACTGGCAGGACAAATACATTTTCTGTGAGCCCTTTAGATTTGTTCCTCAAATCCCAACTGATAAGAATTTTGTCTCTATAAGAGAGTCTGACCCCAAGAGTAGAGGGCCATGCATTTCACATTCACACTTTTCGTCACCCGGTGGAAAAAACGGTGCTTCACCAAGACCTTGTAATAACAACAATGTTTATATCGTTGCTGTGGTTATTCGATGAAAGATCCATGTTGGATCCGTATGGCCTCCTTCTGAAAGGTGACATCATCATTCTGGAAATCAACTTGCTTTCAATATGATCTGAGAATCCAACATTACTTGCGTTATCCCGGCAGCTACCATGGTACCCATATGTCTGTGATGGTAGCCCGTCTATGTTCGTTTAGCACATTGAACATTGTCCCGCCTTCAGAGAATGACTGACAGGGCCATAGAACTTGAAAATAAAATCGCATTGCAATGTCATTTTGATTAAGTTAGGAAAGCAGCATTGGAGCGTGGAAATCCCACCGCAAAAGGGGACGATATTTGTCCCTTTTCACATTTGAATTGACATTTACATTTTGTCCCACAAAGCAGGGCCTGACTTTCAAAATAAAATGAAATTTGAACATTTTAATATTGACAGCCAATGTGCACACCAGTACATCGCAATTGAGATGCAAATCACATGGCCGCATTATAACGTTCAGACTAAAGTGTGGTTGAAGTTAGCAGATGTTGAACGCTGTCTTAAGGTCTCTTTCAGAAGACAAGTGTTGGACTTTGCACCAAGGCAGAAGTGTGCTGTTTGTGTAGGGGAACAAGCTGTAAACTGTACTCAGCCATAAAAAGCATTTCGTATGAAATGAATTCAACATGTTTGTTTGCTTGAGTTGTGCATTTGATATTGCATCTTATAAGCTCTAGAAATGCATCCACATTACCGGGGTATGGGTGTTAATCATTTAACAGGTCAGTAAATTAACACTCTTAAAACCCTGTTGGCAGCCAGCTGCCTAAATGATTTACATTGTTCCATTTTAAACCTTGTCAACACTCTCACAGCTTCAATGTGCTTCCAATATACTCCTGGCCATGAATCCAGTGGTCCCCATGAAACAGTAGCATGTGTGTTGCATGTTGAGCATACATATGAAAAGTGCTCGGTTTTGTCGGGTAGAGAATTCCAGATACGTCCAGGCCTAACTTTCCCAAATTTGCCAAAATACAAAACATGCGTAGATTTGCAAGTATTTTCCTATTTTTCAGTGTATAACTATGCAAAACATGTGATTGCAGTTACAAGACTCGTAAGACGGCCTGAAGGCCGGTGTTTTTCCATTCTGGAGGAACGTGGGAGGCTTGTACAACACAACAGGTTCATTTGGACAATAAACAAAAGCCTCGAACACATTCAAAAGAAAGCGAATGAGAAAAGAGGGGATAAAAGCCCTTTAAATTAATGATCGATGAGGTGGCTTTCTTTGACTTCGAAGACCTGGAGGGTTAGAACCAAGAGCCCCTTTATCCCTCTCTGGAACCTCAGTGGCCGGTTGGATCACGTGACATGACTGGATCAGCACCGGGAGTTTACCCCTGCTGTTGCCACCGAAAAGCCCCAAACAATGCCACTTTCAATCCATCTGGGGCAACCTCTCAATGGCCATTTCACTCCCCCATCAGTCGTTATAGGCTTTGGTTTTCATCAGCCGCCTCTCCTTCTTCAACTGGGTTCCCAGTGGCCTTGCGGAGAAGAAGTGGCGACATTTCTTTTTGACGGCGTACGTGCTGAGAATACCTCAGGCTAATCATAACAGAGGTTTTTTACGTTCGTTTTGTGTCTGCATGGAGACTCAATCATGCAGGGACTAATTTAATTGAGCAGTTTTGTTTTTGCAGGAGTTCTTTTACTTTAGACCAGAAACAAATAAGATAAGTGCCCCCATGTGTCAGTAACTAATACATGAATTTGATTGCTTAAGGGCTCAATGAAGAGGATGCATCTCAAATCCTCCACGTATGTCACTCATCACATCTGCTTGGGCACTACCATGCTCACTTTCATTACTTTAATGCACCATTTTATTTATGACTTGTTTTCAGTGAAATGGTGTTGTTTTGACCATAAACACATTGGGTTTGAACAACTCAAAAGATATCTGCGTACTGCACAACACATAACACCTCTGTGCCTAAAAAGAAAACTGTTTTAAATGTGTTATAGAGAGAAAATTCCCTCACCAAATAAGCGCCTACATTGATTTCCTATAGTTGCTGGGAAACGTTCCAATTCAAGGAAGACCCCCCAATCCCATGAGTAACCAGAAGCAGCATCATTGTCACTTCTCTTGTATATGTTTTTAAACAGTCCACTCCTGCCTCCTGAATGTGCTTCTGAGGAAGGCCAACCCTTTACCTTCGAACTGCATCCTCACCTCTGTCAAATCAAATGTTTCCAATCGATGTGTCATTTGGTCATAAAAGACCTGAGTCAGACGTCTTTGATTTGCTCCTGGCATTGCGATTCCTTTTTGATGGGCACATCTTCTCTGACTGGTGAGGGCTGTGTGTGGCAGTGATGTGTTGTGGCGTGTGCCAGGCCTGTTTAGCTGACTGGTTGACAGTATGTCGATACCTCAGGAATGCTTAGACCTTGCCACACCTGACACACTGAGAACAGTTTGTCAAAGGGGAGTTTTGATTTAAAATTCAAAAGAACTGCTTTGTATTAAACTGAAATCATGCCCCTGCTCCTTAAGAAGGCCCCACCTCTTTTGTCCGTCAGGAAAGATTTCAGTTGTCTGCAGGCAGATAGACAGACAGGCAGACAGACAGAAAGCTGAACCAACAGCAAGACAGACAGGTATGGCCATTCACCTTTTTTAATGCCTGGAAAGGGATGACAGGGACAGGGATGACAGAAACCACAGGGATGATAGGGACCACAGAGATGACAGGGATGACAGGGACCACAGGGATGACAGGGATGATAGGGACCACAGGGATGACAGGGACCACAGGGATGACAGGGACCACAGGGATGACAGGGACCACAGGGATGACAGGGACCCCAGGGATGACAGGGATGACAGGGACCCCAGGGATGACAGGGACCACAGGGATGACAGGGATGACAGGGACCCCAGGGATGACAGGGATAACAGGGACCCCAGGGATGACAGGGACCACAGGGATGACAGGGATGATAGGGACCACAGGGATGACAGGGATGACAGGGACCACAGGGATGACAGGGATGACAGGGACCACAGGGATGACAGGGGCCACAGGGATGACAGGGACCCCAGGGATGACAGGGACCCCAGGGATGACAGGGACCACAGGGATGACAGGGATGATAGGGACCACAGGGACCACAGGGATGATAGGGACCACAGGGACCACAGGGATGACAGGGGCTACAGGGATGATAGGGACCACAGGGATGACAGGGGCCACAGGGATGAAGAGGATGACAGGGACCACAGGGATGACAGGGGCCACAGGGATGACAGGGACAGGGATGATAGTGGCCACAGGGATGACAGGGACAGGAATGACTGGGCCAGGGATGACAGGGATGAACATTACTGTGGGGACACCCCGGACATTGGATAAAGACAAGCAAACCAGAGGAAGGACAGGGAAACCAGGAAAAAGACAGGAAAACCAGCGAAGAGACAAGGAAACAAGTGAAGAGACAGGGAAACCAGTAAAGAGACAAGAAAATCAATGAAGAGACAAAGAAACCAGTGAAGAGACAGGGAACCCAATAAATAAACAAGGCAGGTAAACCAGGGGGGAAGTTCTAGAAGTTGAAGTCACATTGTACAACCATTCTTCTGAATGCAAAGATCTTCTGGAATATATATGTTCAGGAATTATTGCAACCTAAACCTGTGATTGGGGGCCAAGCCAAGGTTTTTCCCTCAGGCCATTCACAGCCAATATTCTTGGCACGTCATGAGTTAGCTTAGCCTAAGAGAATGGAATAGCGGAAAAAAGAAAGAAAAACAATCACTTTCTAAACATATATGGATTTGACAGGCAGAGATGATTTTATGAAACAATCGCGACTGCTGTTACGGGCATAAACAGAACGAAAGGACACACTGGTTCCTCTGGGTGATGTCTCATCACCCCTCACATCTCATCACCCCTCACAGCACCAGAACACAAAAGACCTGTCATCATCCAATCTGACTTGAATTTCTCTCCACTACAAGGAGAGAAATTGTGTTCCTATGCTAACACAAAGGAAGATGTCTGTTCTATCGGACACAAAAAAGTAAGACGAATCTACCTTATATTTAAGATACAACCAATCGAGGAAAGAAATTATAATGATTATTTTACACTAAAACATGCATACCAGAATTACTGGCACCTGCAGAAAATATTAAGAACAAACACAGACTGTATTAAGTATCAGTAATGTGAGATATTCACACTATTAAAATTATTATTTAATTACGCGGTCATAAAACCAAGTTAAAAGGATGGTCAGTGATATCACATTCAATATTAAGGAATTTCCCAAGTCTGTGATCTTGCCAGTGCATTTTGTGTTTAAATGGTATTTATTGCGCCGAACAACTTAGTCATGAATACACTGGCAATAACACAGTACGTCTCTCTCAGATTTCAACGATTCACTGCAGTGCAATGCCTCGAGACTGTTTTATCCATCAGGACAGGGACAGCATCCGTTAGCATCACAAAAACGAAAATGGTTCTGTCCTAAAATAGAACACCGTTTTTCCCCCTCGGTTACAGAAATCCAATGAGGTCAATCAAAACAAATGCATGAGGAAGTTGGAATGTATGACACATTCCACTATTTCTCTGCAACTCAACAGCTCATCAGACGGTTTAATTTGAGGAGGGCTGGAAGTCTTGCCTTTTTATTAAATTAGAAGTCTCTCTTAGTCTCTCTTAAATTATGCAGTAAATTCTTAGGGAATGTAGTAAAATCTCAGGGATTTGAGTTGATAAAACAGACTTTGGTGATGTGTAAATTCCAATTAGTTGTAGAAGACCTAATTTAAATAATCCCGATACACAATAAATAAAAAAACTACAGTACACTACTAATATTTCAGATACATGCATATGAACAGGAACATTTCTTGATTACATATATCAAGGTGCATTGGTTTACTGTTTAGATTGTCTTTTTGTCGCCCCCCTAGAGGTCCGGGGGTGTCACAGCAAACGTGACGGCTTTGTCTGATAGACTCCTACACATCAGCAATGCCAACGGTGTTCATGTGTTTGAAGACACTGTATGAAATGCTTGTGGGATGAAGGTAGTGAACACATGGGGCTTGGGCATTTCTGAGTGGGGACCCCTTTTACTTGGCACTGTTAAAGAGGTCCTTCGTGTGTAAGGTCCGAGTACATCAGAGAAACCCGGGGTACGTTAGTCTCAAGCCTAAACCCATGATGGCTTTTCCCTAGGTAGCTTGGCTTGACTCTCCTCTTGGGTAGTGTTCATACAATCGGCTATGTTCCAACTAAGGGGGAAATTATTGGGTGTTTTTTTAGGTGGGCAAAGCTGAATATCAGCATTGTCAAAGCAGTCATTGATTGAGAAATTATGGAAGGATAGAAGACAGAAGACCAAGGCCGATTCAAACCCTTCCTGCGGCAGTACATGTCCACCGGAGAAAGTGGCATAGACATTTGCATTTGTAATAGGACATAGCCAGGCCTTAATAAACTTCTCATTAGTGTTGCCATGAAATAATAGTAATTTTGCAGGCACTGTTGTTCAGTGCATCTTAAAGTAGTGAGTACAAGCGTTTAAAAAAAATCTAATCTTACTGTCTCACTTTGGCCTTCAAACAACCTGAGGGCCTATTTAACTTGCCTTTCTCCATGAACAGTGTTTAGAGTGACTTAGTAAATCAATATGTTCACACTGTCACTTTGTCTTATCTCACAGGCTTTTCAAAATGAATTACCTGAGGTGAAACTTTTCAGTCCGTAAACACCTCATTCCTGTTGAAACATGATTAGTATTTAACTGTCAATTTGTTCTTTTGTGAACTTTGGTAAAGTCAGATTTCTATTAAGAGTTCTATTTGTAATGGAATACGTACAGAACCGTACAAAAGGGCCCTGTGTCCTTGTCCTTGATCTGGGAACTGCTGATATGTGTTTCATGACAAGGGGTTAATCCCTCTAAAGGCATAAAACCACAGTTTATTTTTTAAAATTTTACAGATGTATGTATAGAATGTACAGAAACGTTTCTGACTGCTGTAATGAAGTTGTGTATAATTCCACCTACCATTCCACCAGCGGGCAGATGGCGTTTATGTGTATTTCATGTGATTCAAATCAGATCACATTCACTCACTTTCCTGACTGCGGTTTATCATCAACTGCTGGATATGAAGCTTGCATACCAAAAACACTTTAACAATGTTAATCCATATTCTAATATTAGCATTTTGTAAACGTTTATAAAATGAGTATTCATGATAAATAAGAATCATTTATAAGCATATTTTTGCACAATACAATGACAATGTTTTAGAACTTGTAAAACCAGATATTATAGCATTTTCAATGCACCTGTAATGGGCTGATTCAGTGAGAGGAACCTAAATACAACTCTTGTCTTTTAGGTATTTCATGACTTGATGACCAAAAATAACATATTTGAACTTACACTTAGTAATTTCCATTGAAACCCAAAGCAACCTGTTATTGACCTGAATAATTAGTTAAAGGTATAACCTGCTACTTAAAAGTGGGTTGTTTTTACTCCTTTTTAACAACTGTGTATGTAGTTGTTGATCATCGTCATCGTGTTTAGTGATTCAAGTAAATAATAGGCACAGGAACCGGGACTGATGCGATTTATTTTGAAAATGGATTTGTTCTTGTGGTGTCTTCATAGTCAGGGTACCCCTCAGGCCCTGATTGGGGTGCAAGCCAGAGGAGGGGTTCTCCAGGGGTTTTCCCCAGCCGTTCCTTTAGGCAAAACACACCCCAAGACCCTGAGAAGGAGGCATGGGGAACTCCATAGCTGGAGCAAGGAGCCAGTTTCCAGAGCTTGAGTGGAAAACGAGGCCTTTTATAATGAAACTAAGACCACACAAGAGCCCCATAGGTATTAAACTTTCCCACTAAAAGTTTATTGAGTTATTTTGGTTGCATATCTCGATTCCCGGCCCAATTTGGCCACTAAAAATAGAGCTGTTGTAGCTTCTTAACACGCGGCTCACCATAAACCCATTCCCCAAAGCGATAGGTGTCGGCCAGGTAGATGGGGGGCGAGAGCCCCATGGCATTCCGCTGAGCCGGCTTTCCCACAGTTCAGGAAGTGGGGGACACACCCTGGGGCCACTTTGCCCCTCCATTTCTTTGGATGAAGACCCTTAGAGACTTGCCCCAGCAAAACGGCCACAAGTGTGTCTCTGTGTTCCCCAAATCCGGAGCACATTTCTGATGACCAAATTCTCCCCGAAATTCTAGCCCTTCCTTCACTCGGACGTATCGTAGTTCAGGCAAAGTTGCTTTTGTGAGATTTATTGAAGGTCTCCGGAGGTTTCAGAAAGAAACTGACACGGCGACAGGAAGTGGCTTCGGGGATGTTCCAGGTAACGACCCGCACGACCGCCTTGGGAAATGACACCAAGGATTCACTCCCGTTGAGTGCTTCAGTCAGAGTCGGGATATTTATGTTCCTCCGTTAAAGGCTCATCCCAGTTGTTAGTGATGGGAAAACACTGGGGAATCACCGTCCACCCTTAGTGATAGGAAGATGGGTAATAGAGGGTTATAATTAGTCGGTGAACTCTTAGCTGGACAGTATCTGTCTGACTTGGCACTTGTGACTTGTTCTGAGGGAGAAAATGAGAGTCACAAGGAGGTTTCATGGGCACATCAACGTCACAGATCTCAGGGTGGGAATCCCTGAATGCCTAGGACATTCTAAGAGTGGGTATCCCTGATTGAATAGGACATTCTAAGAGTGGGTATCCCTGATTGGCTAAAACATTCTCACAGTGGGAATCCCTGATTGGCTAAAACATTCTCAGGGTGGGAATCCCTGATTGGCCAGGACAATCTCAGGCTGGGTTAACAGAAACATCTGTCTCTTCCCTCATGATGGAAGTCCCATCCTAACTGGTAAATCTTTTCTAAGCTCAGATTTTGACATTTTTTAACTGAGAATGTTACTTAAACTTTTCTTCAGTGTCTTTTTCTCCAATCGAACTAATCGAACTTGCGATAACATCTTTTGCTTTACAGCAACTCACAGCCGACTTGTGACAGTATAAGTTGTGTCCTCACATCCGAAACAATTCTGGTTTTAGCATGCTGCTTGCTCAATTATGAATTCTAGACCGGAATCCCTACTAACCAGAGGGAATGCATTCTCCTGTCTTCTACCTTGATTCACCTCACAAGTGCCCACGTCACCACAAGAAGTCATTAGAGAGCAGCAAGGCAAACCAAACATCTACAATTACGAAAACAATTCTACCCCTTAAACCTGGACAGGGTGGCAGTTACCTCCAGAGGACCTCCACAGGACCCCTGGGTCTAATTCCTAAGCATAATTTGATCCCTGACAATCACTGTATTGTTGAGCAACTGCAGAAAGTAAGATATGGAAAGACCGGGAGCAAATCTGACACCCAGACATCTCAATATGGACTTAAAGGAGTGAGTTGAGGCACATCAAGAGAGATGGGATAGGAAAACATGTCTTCAACAGCCACCGGTACTTCACCGTCTTCAGCACTCCTGTCATTAATGCGCTGTAATGAGTTAGTTTCCCAGGCCGGCAGTGGAATTCCCTGTCGGCGGTGAAGTTGGAAATATGGCGGGTGTGAGCGTTTCAGCATAACCCTGCAGATCATAAGGCTTGGGAGGGAGGGGCGTGTCAGGGGCTGTCTGGGAGTCAACCAACTACCTGGTGAGGGGTCGAGTGGGAGAGATTCCCGGGGATTGGGGGGATCTGGTTGGGTGGCGCTCCCGAACTGTGGCCAATCCTGTTTGGGAATCTGCATGCTCCCTAAATGACTTGTAACGCTTGTACTTTATACCAAATCGTCACTTTCCTCCCACTAAGTCTGTTATGTCAACATGGAACCCAGCTTGGAAGTACAGCTTTTTTTGTTTATAGTTTGTAATTGTGGTTTATACAACTGAATCACGTTGAAACCGTGTGGAGGGAAGGTGCTGTAAATCAAGAAGCTGCCACCCAGAAAATCACATTAAAGAGAACAAGCCTTTGTGAAAAACATTTCCGATAAAAGTCGTTAAACATTCGAGGTGGAACATAGCTTTTCGCTAACTAGAGGAAAATGCATTTTTCACCAGCTTAAAGGTTGTGTGTATGTGTACAGTATGTGCGTGTTGCATGCGTTAACAATATGTGTGTCAGTCTGGGGGTGTTCAATAAGTGTGTGTACAGTGTGCCCTGTTTGTTGTACTTATTTAACATTCCCTTTACAGTTTGACCTCTTTATCTTTTGTGTCACGAGTTGACTGTCCCTTGTGCTGTACCTCTATTCAAAGTGCTGTCCTCTATACAAAGTGCTGTCCTCTATTCAAGGTGCTGTCCCTCTATTCAAGGTGCTTTCCTCTATTCAAGGTACTTTCCTCTATTCATGGTGCTGTCCCTCTTATTAAGGTGCTTTCCTCTATTCAATGTGCTGTCCTCTATTCAAGGTGCTGTCCCTCTATTCAAGGAGCTTTCCTCTATTCAAGTTGCTTTCCTCTATTCAAGGTGATATTCCTCTATTCAAGGTGCTTTCCTCCCTTCAAGGTGCTGTCCTCTATCTAAGGGGGTGTCATCTATTCAAGGTGCGGTCCCTCTATTCAAGGTGCTGTCCCTCTATTTAAGGTGCTTTCCTCAATTCGAGGAGCTTTCCTGTATTCAAGGTGTTGTCCCTCTATTCAAGGTGCTGTCCCTCTATTCAAGGTGCTTTCCTCTATTCAAGGTGCTGTCCTCTATTCAAGGTGCTGTCCTCTATTCAAGGTGCTGTCCTTTATTCAAGGTGCTGTCCTCTATTCAAGGTGCTGTCCCTCTATTCAAGGTGCTTTGCTCTATTGAAGGTGCTGTCCCTCTATTCAAGGTGCTTTCCTCTATTCAAGGTGCTGTCCCTCTATTCAAGGTGCTGTCCCTCTTTTCAAGGTGCTGTCCTCTATTCAAGGTGCTGTCCTCTATTCAAGGTGCTGTCCTCTCTTCAAGGTGCTGTCCTCTATTCAAGGTGCTGTCCTCTATTCAAGGTGCTGTCCTCTCTTCAAGGTGCTGTCCTCTATTCAAGGTGCTGTCCTCTCTTCAAGGTGCTGTCCTCTATTCAAGGTGCTGTCCTCTATTCAAGGAGCTGTCCTTCAGCACTGGGGCTCCCTCCAACGCTTCAACTGCATCAGCTTCGCAACTCAGCTCCGCCTGGTCTGCAGTATCCTGACATCAGGAATTCACAACATTATCAGGAAAAGTAATAAAGCAACTGAATAACTTCTGAATCATTGAATTGTTCTATTGTCTATTACAGAAAATCTTGGGAGAAGAAATTAGAGGCACCATAAAATATTATTCAAAATACATAATACTGCTGGTCAGTAATTTTACATAAGTCCTTCATGAGGCTCAAGTCATATTTTAGTAGTCAGAGGCCAGGGAGATGTAAAAACAAATACGGGGGTTCCACACCCATGTCCCCATCTCTGTTTTGGGTTTGACACCTCCCTGTTCTCTAACCCTGGGTACAGGGTCCGTCTGTGTGACTGAAATGTATTTTCAAGTCTTGGCACAAGGTAACAGATGCGACCCTTGGTTTCCTAAGTGAAGGGTGGATCACAGACACAAAAGTTCTTTGTGAATTTGGCACTGGCCCACCCGGTGGACCAATCAAGAACTGTGCACAACCTCCACTTTACCTGCAGTTAACAATATTGTTTAATATCTTTTCAGCTAGAGTGAGTTCTACAAGGCACATTCATTTGGGTAAAATGGATAGAATGGAGTTCTAGAATCCACATTCATTTGGGCAAATTGAATAGAATGGAGTTCTAGCATCCACATTCATTTGGGAAAATTTTATAGAATGGAGTTCTAGAATCCACAATAATTTGGGTAGAATGGATAGAATGAAGTTCTAGAATCCACATTAATTTGGGTAGAATGGATTGAGTGGAGTTCTAGAATCCACATTAATTTAAGTAGAATGGATAGAATGGAGCATTTTTACTTGATAATTTCAGTAACTCAGTAAATGTAGTTAGAACATGCATTTTAATACTGCTACTCTAGGTTGAAAAACCATGCAACCACAGACTGCCTAATAGTTACTACAGCCTGCTTATCAGGAACCAACACGTTTCTACCTGGAACCCAAAAAGGTTCAGTTACAATCCATTTAGGTTGCCTGTAGCCTTTTATACCTATATTATAATGTGTTCACCAACTGAAAGGTTCAGTCAATTGAATTGTCACAAGAGGAAAAGAAAAACAAGATAACATTTTCTAAAAAGTGTATCCTGGGTTGTGTTACACAACACCTACACGGAATGACCTTTTCAAGCGGCACAATAGAACCGTCAGCACTTCCTGCCTTAACGTCCATGTTTAAGTCTCCTTTGAATCTCTCTCTAATGTTCTCCAAAGGGCAAGCCTCGGGCTGAGATGGAAGGGTATGTGTCCGAGGAGAGCCGACACTGCAGTGCTCTGAGAGCTCGCCGTGACAGCTTCACAACGCCAGGCCCACGCACATCTACACGGTGCCACAGAGACACCATCTCCACTATCGCACCAACCCAGTACCTCATCCAGTCCAAATGTCTCCACAACTCCACCACGTTCCAAATGCGCCAGTGAGGGACAGTTGGGATTGTAAGGTTTATAAACATCCTATTTCAGTTTCCACAGTGACATGTTACTTTTTCATGTGATGGCTTTTAATAACATTTACCTCCGAAAAAGATTGACCCGAGGATTGACCCGAGGATGTCAGTTGCAATATTCCTTTAGTTGATAGGTGACATGCGAAGAAGAAAGTTGAAAGCTAAGGAACCTGAGTCAGCTGGGTACTTGGGGCATGTCGTGGTGAGAATCCCCAGAAGAAAAGAGAATTAGCGAGAACAAAGCTGTCAGGTCGCGGTAGGTGTTTTGACTTCCAAACAGAGCCTGTTTACTTGGAACCCTTACCAACGGTTTAAAATACTTCAGAAGTTCTTCTTCATGGTTTCCCTACCGTTTATTAGATGTAAATGTACCGTGAGCCACAGTGGTGTAGTGGTAAGACCAAGTGTAAGCTGAAATTCTCTCCCGGGACTTTCAACACATTCTTTCTCAAAAGGCGGTTAACCCATCAAGCAGGGATAGCGAAATGCTTTTACTGGTGTTTATGATACTACATCCACCATCGCATCACAAAGAAGTCTTGAATAAGGAGCATTTTCAATCTTCTGACACTAAACGTGTCATTGAAGATCCAAAGGCAATTTCTTGATTTGGCAGATCATTTCTTAAAGTGCTGTTCGTTTAAGATTAGGTGTTCATTGTTCCTAATTTCTGGTGTTTTTGCTTTAGTGTTTTTTTATTCATGGACAAAGCATTGACCAAAGTTTTCTTTATGAAAAGGGTGAAGAACAGAATTATAAAGTTTGGTGGCTAAAAGACTTAATTGGATTCTGCATTGCCAATACTTGGACTGAAACTGCCATCATAGTATTGTCCATATGACCAAACAATCTATCATTTAGTTCTCCATATGACCAAACAATCTATCATTTAGTTCTCCATATGACCAAAAAATCTATCATTTAGTTCTCCATATGACCAAACAATCTATCATTTAGTTCTCCATATTACCAACCAATTCTAACTGTAATAGATCCCAGAAATATCTTTCATATTTTCTATCACCTACCAGAAACACAAAAAATAGTATACATACAGTAATTATTTAAATGTAATGCCCTGATTGATCAAGATCCCAACCCTTAACAAAGATAAACAGTTTAGTCTATTGCAATCTGATCAAACTGAAACACTCAAATGTGAACTACAGTACAGGTATGTTTACAGTACAATCTGAACTACAGTACAGATTGTTTTACAACAAATCTGAATTGCAGCACAGTTTATTTTACAGTACAATCTGAACTACTGTACAGATTACTTTACAGTACAATCTGACCTACAGTACAACTAGTTTTACAGTGCACTCTTAAATGCAGCACAGTTTATTTTACTGTACAATTTGAACTACTGTACAGTAGTTCACTAGTGCACAGTTTATTTTACAGTACAATCTGATTTACAGTACATATCCATGTATTGAGGTTATCTATTATAAGTATGTAGTGTTCTGACAACAATAAGCATTTCCATTTGTGATATTTAAAAATGTGTGGATAAAATGCAAAACTGGATCTTAATGAAGCCATGTTTGTGTGTTTGTGTCAGGCTACAGTTCTTGAAGGGTTTTTATTCTTGACACCTGCATATCCCACACTCTGCCCACCCAGACTCAACGATAGCCACTTTGGAAAACTTGGCAAGAATCCATTAAAACAACTCAGCATGCATATAAATGAAGTAGCTTAGAGGAGAGGGGCACCAATTGCTTCTCTGCTGGGTGTAAATTCGATTAGTGAGCGGCGGATATTCATTAGCGTACAAACAGTGCATCGTTTACAGGAAGCCATGCGTTTTACAGCTTGTGAAAAGGATAAACGGCCAGAAGATGCTGAAACAGCTCAATTAACCACTCTGTTCACTGCATTACGAAGACGCGTCTGTTCACTGCACTGGTTCAAATGCATTTGTATAGAACAGTTGGTTATGATTGAAACAACATGCCACATTCTGCAAGAAAAACAAGACCTTACAGTAGAGAAACATGCCATTTTAAGTGTCCTGTTGTGTTATCTTAATTTGAGCATATAAAACAATTGTCTGAAACCCATATAGTAATAATCATGACTTTTATTTTTTTTACTCACGGCTGCACTGTAGTCAGCATTTTTGTCTATTTCCAAACCATCAATATTGTTATTTTAATAAACATTAAGTTGAGTCAAGAGGTGGGAAAGTTCCCTCGCGGAATGTAAAATCTGTTCCATTTTATTTCCCAAGATGTGTATTTCTCTGCAGAAGGGAAAGTAAGGAAAGTATTTCATTGGACGGTGCAGTAACTGGGTCATGTGTAATGTTTAACCTGAAACCAGCTTCCACACACCCAAGGCCAGGACCCTGAATCTACAAGGACGATCACTCCCACCGCATATAAAACACTTTAATCACAGGATTTCTGTGTAAATCCCAGTGCTGTTACATATTACAGCTCCCATATCTTTAGCACCTGCACACCAGTTCACTGTCAATCAGACAGTAAGTCTTTTGTGTGAAGTTGTATTTTGCCGGTCCACCAATGACCTCTGATACGGTGCTTCTTTGGCCAAGGACTGTATGGAGGCAATCAAATTGTATTGGTATATGAATAAAAGGTCATGCTATGATGCCGTAAGGGTCTAGAGGTTGTATGGGGTAGGAGTTGGAGGAGGATGTCTCAGTTAGTGTAAACAACTTTCACAAGGCCGTCTGTTAAAACAGGCCCGATAGATAAGAATAATGCCCAGAGGAAATGTGCAAACACCTGTGGTTTACCTATTCCCAATCCCAGGTGGCGCAGCGGCCTTGGGTACTCTTTTGTAGTTAGTGGACCACTACAGTCCTGGTTAGAGACTTGACTGTGCCGCTGGCTGACGATTCGCTGGACAGCCCCAAGGATGACATGCGTTGCCTGGGGAGATCAGGGGTTTTGCTGATCTCGTTGCGCTGTAGCAATTGTTTCTGGAAGCGTGGTCGTCTGCAACGTTTAACAGAGGTCGTCGGGTGGGACTCAGAGGAGGGCAGCCTAGTGGTCAAGTGCGTTAGGCAAGGAATCTTAGGTCTCTGGTTCTCGTATTCAAGCCGACAAAGTGAAACACCGTGTCGGTCTGTCCCTGAGCAAGGCGGTTAACCCTTGTTGCTCGTTGCTGTACCTAAGGCTCTGTACTTATATTGTAAAATAAAGGGTGGAAAAACAAACTGTTGCGAATTGTTGCGATGAGACAAGGCTGGAGATGCAGCTGGGTGTGACCTGATTGGGCAGCCAGGAAATGAATTTGTACGGTGAGGTGAGCGCCGTATGGGGTCAGAGGTGGTTGACCTCAGTTGTCCCCATATTAACCCTAGTAGGGTAAAACCTGGACCGGGGCCTGGGTTTGAAGTACTTTCAACCTTCTGAGTGGGTTCCTTTGGAACCCGTTTGCCCCTGTTCCACCATGCACAGACCCTGAAGGAACCACGGTAAAAACATCTCCAGTTACCAACGTCTCCGTGCCTGTGTTCCTATGCAGATCTTTGCGATTGAAGTGTTTGAAGTTAAGAATGAAAAATGACAATACACTTCGTCTGACCTGAGAAAAGGCAGGTGAGAGCATTCATTCGCAATTACAAACCGCACTAGGAAAACAGGGAACGTTGTGAATTCCCCAAAAGAGAATAATAACGTATAACACAGAAATGTAAAAGCGGGCCGACGCTCTGGTTTACTTTTATGTGTCTCAACACCGATGTGCCCGTTGTTTGCATGTGAAGTGTGTGTGCTGAAAGGCAGGGATTCCAGTGAATACCCGGAAAATCTTCAAACTAAAGAAAGATACAGACAGACAGGCATTTGTATAAAATATGAAAGAAATTGTCTCGAGAAAGAACAACCTGAAATCCCAAAAGCATAAAGTAACGTTCTCAAAAGGAAATTCTCTGGCCCTTAGTGATAAAACACAAAGCCCCCCCCCCCCGCCCAGCTGCCTATTCTGAACACGTCATTAAAAAGACACAAACACCGTGGCTCGTCTGACATTGTACTTTCACCGGACTAAGCACCGCCTGCAATGCATTAAGGTGGTGTTGTTTGTTAACTGTTTCGGTTTCTTTTGTTTTAATGGCCAGCCAAAGACCGCTGGAGACAGCAGCTTCAACAAACACTGTACTGCACAGATACAGATGTCTCATGAACCCACACCTTGATTTGGGTTCAGTTCTGCCTACGAAACTTACCAAGGGGTTGAGGTTTAGCTTGCATGAGGTGACGTGAGCCTCAATACGTGTCTGGCCCGACAGTAGGGTTAGGGTTACCCCGATCGTCCGGCACGGGGCTCGAACCAGCGATAGTCAGAACGCAACGACTCCAGCCACCCATCCACCTCGGGGGTCTCAGAGCGAGTGACGGGATTGACGGCACCGTTTCCAACGCCGACCGCGGTGCTAATCGACTGGCTGTTCGTTTTCCCTCCATTTTGGGTACCGCTTACGGTCAGATGGGGGTTCTGAGGCTGATGGACGACTCCTGTTGTCTTGTCATTTTCCTCCTGATTCCCCTTTTATGTGCCTCCTTTCAGGGTGGATGATATTTCTTGGCAAGTTTGTTAAGTGTGTAGGAATTGAACAGGCCAATCATTGACTTTTGAACAGGACGCCTGTCAGGCTTATTACACTTCTCTACGTGATCAGCGAACACCTTGTGTCTACTAAATAACACCACTAGGTGTCGCTCTGCGGCCCTGCTATTCCCAGCTACCCCCAGCTAGCAAATTAAGTGAGCTTCTGCATGGGGTTAAAAGGCAACTCAGAGTTCTGACTGTAAACAAAGGTATTATCTGCAATAGTCAATAGTGCTGTGTAACTCAACTGTAGGAACTCAGCCGTTCTGAAATCTTTAGCCCTGCCAAACTGTCACTCTATTTTAAATATCAGCTACTACCACAACTGTTATTTAACAACGTTCATTCTGTTGATGTCATTCTACACTCATACCTTGCAAATTTTTATGAAATCATCTAAAATATACTCACTAATAAACGGCTGTAGAAGAAATGTGGAAAACATTTAAAATGGAAAAATAACTGCAGATTCATGTTCAGGGAGCCCCTATGTGTCCTGCAAACCTTAACATCTAAAGGTACTTTCTGTTTTCCATTGTCTTTGAGAGGCCTTTTTAAAAGTTCCACATGACGAGAACGTTCAGAAATAGACAAACACTCATGCTATATTCCTCAACTCCGTTTAATTGGAGTAACAACAAAAGGGTGACCGAGGCCACCATCAGAAGAAAGCATTCATAAAACAGTCCTCCGTGTGGAAAGAACACTAATTAACAGGCTCCGATGGGACATACAGGGAGACAGCCCCGCAAGGCCTTGCTGTGGCCGTACCAGAGTAATCCTACACGCGTGTCACGCTCTCTACGACCTTGCTCGTGGAAACACGGCAGACGCTTCGGCAGCGGGGGATCCGAGGGCATCGGAAGGCCTGGGCAGAAACAGAGGGACTGTGCAAGACAACCTGTTAGTCTGATGTCCACGGCTACAACAGAGCCACTCCTGCCATCTTCTGGAGGGCCTGGGGAGTGGACGTCATGGAGGGCAGTGTGTGGTGTAACTGGGGTGTATGCGTGGTGTAACTGGGGTGTATTTGTGGTGTAACTGGGGTTTGTGTGTTGTGTAACTGGTGTTTGTGTGTGGTGTAACTGGGGTGTGTGTGTGGTGTAACTGGGGTGTTTGTGGTGTAACTGGGGTCTGTTTGTGGTGTAACTGGGGTTTGTGTGTGGTGTACCTGGGGTGTGTGGTGTAACTGGGGTGTGTGTGGTGTAACTGGGGTGTATGCGTGGTGTAACTGGGGTGTGTTTGTGGTGTAACTGGGGTTTGTGTGTGGTGTAACTGGTGTTTGTGTGTGGTGTAACTGGGGTGTGTGTGTGGTGTAACTGGGGTGTGTGTGGTGTAACTGTGGTGTATGCGTGGTGTAACTGGGGTGTGTTTGTGGTGTAACTGGGGTTTGTGTGTGGTGTAACTGTTGTTTGTGTGAGGTGTAACTGGTGTGTGTGTGTGGTGTAACTGGTGTTAGTGTGTGGTGTTACTGGGGTGTGTGTGTGGTGTATCTGGGATGTGTGTGTAGTGTAACATAGCTGTGTTTGTATGTGTGTGTGCGATTTAACTGGGGTGTGTTTGTGTGTGTGTGTACCTGTGTGGTGTGAGTGCGTGAACGTAACACTGCCACGGTTGGTGTGTGTTGATCTACACACCAGCCCCCTCGGCAAGAATGTAGCACGTCAGTGTGTGTGCCTCTGTGGGTGGGGAAGCTGGCAACCACTTCAAACGCGCACCAGTCCCAGTCTGGCCCAGGACCGACCACGGCGGCACAGCCAAGTCGAGAGAGGCTGGATGCTTCAGGGGGTGACTCCACGTCCCTGTATTGCTGTGTGAAAGCTGGCACTACGAATCAGAGGGCGACATGGTGTTTTGTTCGCACAGACCAGGATGTCCCGCGTTGGCTAAACATCGTCTGTGACGTGGAATGAAAGCCTTTGTAACGCTCTACCCACATCACCCACCTAATCAAGATGATGATGATGTTGTGCCATTATGTGTCCTTGTGGTTACAATACCCGGACTTGATTTGGCAAAAAAATAGACATCAGGCCTTAAACATGGGATTTTCAAGGGACTTCATAATTTTTTCCTGTATTCAAACATAACCTTTCGTTACTTGGTTTTAGGGTGATATCTGCTGATACAGCATCTTGCTATTTACCAGTACATTCTACGTATGTATGATGGACGACTGGGAGACGTCCTGGCTAATAAACTGACCCAGTGGTCCAGTTCCAGGAAAGAAGTCCTCACCACCACCAACCCCAGGTTAGCAAGCGGCTACTGGTCCCTGTCCAAGGGACCCTGCGCTTATTCCCTCGCGAAAGCCACCCAGTTGGCCTCACGAACCCTCAAACCTCATGGTTTATGTGAACAAGCGCCGTCCTGAATGGAAACCCGGTCACGGTAATAACAGGCCTCTCTGTAAGGCTGACCAGAAAATAGCGAACAGTTCAAAAGACGGAGGAGGAGATCTACCCCGCTCCCCCTCCTCTCTACCCCTGCAGGTTTTGGGAGAACGTTCAACGTGGTCCTTGCGTTCTATTTATTTATTACCCACTTAGTTTTTGATTATCGGGGTCATGGGGCTTAACAGCTGTTTGTTCTGGAGGAACGTCGTCGTGCTCGGATCGCATCTTGGGGGCATTGAGAGCAAGACGAGGCTGTAACTCAAGCACAAGGGGCTTCATTTCTAGCAAATGTATAGCCTCTGGCCTGCTTGCCTCGCGGCTTAAAGTATTCTGAGTGAGCATTGCTTTCCCAGATTCGTGGCCCGCGGGCGACTTCCTCTGAAATAATATTTCGACAGCGGTTATGGACGCGAAACGGCGCCGGTTTCTCATCTCGGTCCGTTCCCACGAAAGTGCCGGGTGGGTTTTTGGGTGTTTTTGTGTTACCATCTGAGGGAAGCGTGCGCAGTGGTCAAGGCAAGGCTGAGCTTCCTCCTTCCCCCAGCTAGGAGGTCAGAGGGCTTCCTCCGGGAGATATAGTCCAGATGCGTGTTTAGCCGTACATACGGGCAGTAGCCATGGTAACACAACGCTCGCCTGACACCGCGCTCCTCGCTTGGCTCGGCAGTCGTGCCAGGCCGCCATTTTGCTTTCCCGCAGTGGATGTGGGACCTCACCTAGGAGATATTCTGGGAAGTAACGGGGCGAAACAGCATCCCCAGGTTCATAAATGTTTCCAGAGGACGTTTATCAACGTCGTCCTCGTTTAAATCAAGCCCGTTCCCTCCCTGTAACCGCGCTGTCCAGAGGGCCCGGTGAAACCAATGAGCAGGTCGACGGGGACAAACACATTGGCCTCGGCGCTCCCACAGCAGGCGCTCCCACAGCAGGCGCTCCCACAGCAGGCGCTCCCACAGCAGGCGCTCCCACAGCAGGCTGCGACACAGAGTGAACTGCCCCGACCTGTGACCGGCTGTCCTTTCACAAAGTCAGTCTAGTTCGCTTCAGACATGGATGTTTCCACCGAGCTATAGTGAAGAACCCGTGTCGAATTATCCTCTGTCGTAGCATCCAGATTAGCAGGCTGATAAAAGGAAACACTAAACAGCCGTCAAACAGCCTGGCTGGAACACGGCCGGGGTTAACGAATGAACAGTTGTCTATCTGTCGCCAAACATTTTGGCGAGCGGGTCTCAGATGCCACACGTTTCGGCGTTCTTCCTTCAGGTGAACAGGTGTGTTTGGGACGGGTTGGTTGAGGAGAAGGCTTGCATGCCTCCAGCTAGTGACCTGTGCAGCGCCCACCTTGCCCACGGGCACCCTGCTCCATGGACAGGTGAGGTGTCCAGTCAAGTTGTCCCAAAGTTGTCCCAAAGTTGTCTCAAAGTTGTCCCAAAGTTGTCCCAAAGTTGTTCCAAAGTGGGGTTATGTTGACCGGGCAACTGACACTGGCTGCCTCACCCCTACCTGACTGTAACATTACTGTAGCATGTTAACCATGCTACATGGTGTGTGTGTTCATGCATGTGTTTTAATTTGCAGACGTGACATACGTCCTTCAATCTTCTAAAT
>JACXGK010000621.1:0-39283 GCA_016801125.1 Novumbra hubbsi
CAGGGAGCGGGACACTGGCCCTCGGGACAGGGAGCGGGACACTGGCCCTCGGGACAGGGAGCGGGACACTGGCCCTCGGGACAGGGAGCGGGACACTGGCCCTCGGGACAGGGAGCGGGACACTGGCCCTCGGGACAGGGAGCGGGACACTGGCCCTCGGGGCAGGGAGCGGGACACTGGCCCTCGGGGCAGGACACGGGAGACTGGCCCTGGGGGCAGGATGCGGGAGACTGGCCCTGGGGGCAGGACGCGGGAAGCTGGCCCTGGGGGCAGGACGCGGGAAGCTGGCCCTGGGGGCAGGACGCGGGAAGCTGGCCCTGGGGGCAGGACGCGGGAGACTGACCCTGGGGGCAGGACACGGGAGACTGACCCTGGGGCAGGACACGGGAGACTGACCCTGGGGGCAGGACACGGGAGACTGACCCTGGGGGCACGACGTGGACCGGTCGTGGAGCAGGTGCTCTGGCACCGGTGGTAATCCTGGAGGGCCCTGGAGCGACAGCTGTTCGCTTCCCAGGACCCTTGGCACCGGTGGTGCGACGAGCAGGCGCTTTCCTACGGGCTGCCTGTTTTCCAGGCCCCAACCCGGGATGCCTGGCTAGCCTGCTCCCTTCCCAGGGAGACAGGCGGGAGCCCGCGGTCAGCGCAGACAGGGACAGATACTGAGACTGTCTGGATCTCCAATCAGATACCAGCCACTCTTCCCATGGAGACCCCACTAGCCCGCCCCCAAAAATTATTTGGGGGTGGCCCCTGGGAAGTGGCTGAGCTGGGTGCCGAGGAAACCCATGGATCCTGGGTTAAAGGTGGACTTCTCCACCCCCTGCTGACACCCCAGCCTGGATCATCATATGAAAGATCCCAGTCCTCATATTCAGCCCCTGAATCGTCAGAGGAGAGAGAGTCAGATCCCCAGTCCCTCAACCAGGTGTACTGCTCTCTCCCCCAACGCTGCCCGTCGAATGCCGCTGGTTCCTTATGGTGGTTTATTCTGTCACGGTGTTGTAGTGTGGCGGAACCAAAAGCGGACATTTTGTAAAGTAAAAGGTGATTTAATCCAATAACCAGGTACAAACTACACGTAACTGTAAACGTAAAATGAAAGGACTAACTAACATTTAACGGTGTACAAAGAAACATGTAGCGTATTCACATGAAATGTGAGTTAAACAGAGACAAACCGTGAGCTGTTGAGATAAGCACAAACAATAAACCACACCGTGTGTGGTGACAAACTAACCTAAGTAGGCTCCCCAATCAGAGTCAACTGAATGCAGCTGCTCTGACTGGAGAGCCCACAGCGGCATAAAGAGGGCTAGAGGCCTCACTTTTAGGCCTGCCCTGAAATGGCCAGGGGCTCGCAGCCAGGGCATGACATCAAGGCCGAAACCAATACTGGATGGCCATGATCTTCGGATCGTCAGGAGGCACTGCATTAAAAACAGATATGATTCTGTAATGTAAATCACTGCATGGGCTCAGGAACACTTCTGAAAACCATTGTCTGTAAAACCAGGACATCACTGCATCCACAAAAGTTTGCTACTGCAGTGTTTTTAGAATTTTTGTTGTCAGATGTTACTATGGTATACTGAAGTATAATTACAAATATTTCATAAGTGACAAAGGCAATTATTGACAATTACATAAAGAATATGCATAGAGTCAATATTTGCAATGTTGACCCTTCTTCTTCAAGACCACTGCAATTCGCGCTGGTATGCTGGGCCAACTTCTGGGCTATATTCTGACTGATGTCAGCCCATTCATGCATAATCAATGCTTGGAGTTTGTCTGATTTTGTGGGTTTTTGTGTGTCCATCTGCCTCTTGAGGATTGACCACAAGTTCTCAACAGAGTTAAGGTCTGGGGAGTTTCCTGGCCATGGACCAAAAATATTGATGTTTTGTTTTCCCGAGCCACTTAGTTATCACTTTTGCCTTATAGCAAGGAGCTCCATCATGATGGAAAAGGCATTGTTTGTCACCAAACTGTTCTTGGATGGTTGGGCTCACCTTTTATTCTCCAGACAAGCTTTTGTCCGGATGCCCCAAACAATCGGAAAGGGGATTCATCAGAGAAAATGACTCTACCCCAGTCCTCAGCAGTCTGGAGAGAAGTGGCTTCTTGCTGCCCTTCTTGACACTTGTCAATCCTCCAAAAGTCTTTGCCTCACTGTGTGTGCAGATGCACTCACACCTGCCTGAAACCATTCCTAAGCAAGCTGAATCATCTTTGGGAGACGTTCGTAGGGCTTGCTGGACTTTCTTGGGCACCCTGACGCCTTCTCCACAACAATTGAACCTCTCTCCTTGAAGGTCCGATAAACGGTATATTTAGCTGCAATCTTACTAGCAGCAATATCCTTGCCTGTGAAGCCCTTTGTGTGCAAAGCAATGATGACTGCACATGTTTCCTTGCAGGTAACCAGGGTTAACAGAGGAAGAACAAAGAGTTCAAGCACCACCTTTTTAAAGCTTCCAGTCTGTTATTCTAACTCAAACACCATGACAATGTTCTCCAGCCTTGTCCCCAGGATTGATTTTGCTGGTGGTGGCCACAGGATTTTCCAGAAGAGCAGGGCCATAGAAGTGCATCAATCTAGCAGCAGGAACAGTATCTGCACCTTTGTGCGAGGAGAAACAGGAGGAGCACTGCTAGAGCACTACAAAATTACCTCCAGCAAGCTACTTGTGTGAATGATTCTGATCAAACTGTCAGAAACAGACTCCATGGGGGTGGTGTAAGAGCCTGACATCCTCTATGGGGACCTGGTCTCATTGCAATTTGCCAGAGAACACCTGAATTGGCAGCTCAGCCATTTCGCTGTTCTCTTCACAGATGAGAGCATTTTCAAATTGAGCAGGAGACAGAGTCTGGAGAAGCTGTGGTGAAAGTTATGCTACCTGCAACCTCATCCAGCATGGCGGTGGGTCAGTGGTCTGGGGAGGCATGTCCTTGAAGGGTCATACAGACCTTCACAGGCTAACCTACGGTACCCTGACAGGAATGAAATCCTTAGACAACATTGTTAGACCTTATGCTTGTTCAGTGGGCCCTGGTTTTTTTCTGGGGCAGGACAATACCAGGCCTCATGTGGCCAGAGAGTGTAGGCAGTTCCTGGATGACGAAGGCATTGATGCTATTGACAGGCCCTCACGTTCCCCAGAGCTAAATCCAATTGAGAACCTATGGGACGTTATGTTTCGGTGCATCCAAAACATTTAAGTAGCACCACAGACTGTCCAGGAGCTTACTGATGTCCTGATCCAGATCAGGAGGAGATCCCCAGGAACTCATCTGCCGTCTCATAAGGAGCATGCCCAGACATTGCCAAGAGTGCATACAGGCACATGGAGGCCATACACATTATGTGTTGCCGTGATGTGTTAGGGTTCGTGCTAACTTCATGCAATTTGATTTGCACATCATTGAATTCTTTTTTTATTTACCGTTTACGCAGTATCGTTTTTTTTGTCTTTTTTAAACAGGGTTGTAATCTTTTTACCCTTAATAAATGAATTAGATGTATTTTTTGGCATTTACATGCTTTATTTGACAGAGACAGTGAGGTTTTTTTGCAGAAAGAGCTGTGGGTTGGATTGAAACCAATGCGGCAGGAGTACGTGTGCACCGGAGCAGCAGCTTAGACCGCTGGACTACTCACACCACACAACTGCCTTATTTTTAGGTCCATGTTTTGCATGCATTGCCTTCCTGCCCAATGTAGGCGCTCTTGTCCTGCTGACCTTGGGGTGCTTCACCTCCTCCCTCTGACCTGCCGTTCAATATCTTCCACCCATTCTCCAGGTGGTTCCACTTCTCAGACCCAGCAGGACTACACTTCTCAGGTACTCCAGCCCGAAGAAGCTCTCTACCTCCACAAGAAGAAGAAAAGGCCCATCAGACAGGACCCATACACCCGCTTCTCCGCTCTGCTGTACCGCCGCCCACCCCGGGAGGATCAGAAGGCAATTTTGGCCAGCATGGACAACATGGACCCAGACCATGCCACACTCCTCTGAGCCTTTGGGGGAGTCAGGTTACACTCATCCCCCAAAATGCCATAACACCTCCTGGAAAGTAAACCCCTCAGTCTAAAACGTTGTTCATTCCCCAGTGTCAATTAATGGTTTTCAGTTAAAAGGCTTTCCAAATTTTTACTCCAGTGCAAAACATTTCATTTCAGGGAAGCGACACTGTGTGATTTACAATTTCTTTCCAATATATTTTCGAAAAAGACCCATCTAGTCCGAAGTCTTTTCTTTATACTCCAGTATTAATTTAAGTGTTTGCAGAAGAGGCCTACATTCTGGCCCCTGTGTCAAAACATCCCATGAGGCCTAGTTAGGTCTCAGTTTACAGCACTTTGCTCACTCTATTCTCCTTACCTGCCTTACCCTGCCAGCTAGAATCTATCACCCAGAAAATTATATATTCCACCCAGAGTTCTTACTCACATTCTACAAAATATACCTCAGAGCACAGGATATGGCACCATGACGTCAACACTCGATCTGAACATGTTATTATTGACAAATTGTCAAAATCCAATTGGTCACAACATACTGTATACCATAGTAAGGTAAGTGTACAGTAACTCTACAGTTGTAGAGGGTTATCATGCAAATCAACATTTCTGGCCAATTGACACACCATAACCATAAGAAGTGTTCATGATGGTTATTAGGGAAATTGAGCATGTTATGCTTTGCATTACATATATCAACATTATAACCTTCTAAACATACATAAACATGAATTTCAATTCATTCTGATACTGTCAGCAATTTCCATTATGGGAAAGATCTGTCATAATCTAAGCACAAAGGCTCTTAGATCTATTTTGAATAGGGCAAGTGGAGGGAATTAAATGAGGATTATGCTCCGTTTGAACAGAAGGCACTTGTACTGTAGACCACCACCATCTCAAACAGTCTATACAACACATGCCCTAGTTACTATTCAATATGTCTCATCATCTAGGAAAAAAAAATGCACTGGAGCAAAATCTTGGCTTTTGCCATTTTGTTTACAATGTTTGTTTTCCTCTTGATTATATCTTAACTTATACTAGCACACTTATGTTGTAGGTAGTTCGAGGGCTACATATAATATTTAAAAAGTACTATAGTAATGCCAAAAATACTACAACTTCCTTAATCAATAAAAACAACAAGTGTACTGTACTGAAAGGACAATAGGATTTTGTGCCATAGTATACTATAGTATTTTTTCATTTATATGTGCCAGCCTGATTCTATGAACAAGTGGCTTAGGGTAGCCTTGATACTGTAGGGCTTCTGGATTCCTGCTTCATTTTGTGTTTCACTAGTTTTCAATTTATTCATGAAATTAACTGCTTTTGATGACAATATGTTGTATTTATAGCCTTGGCATATTTTTTCTCTGTATGTGCTTAGAATTCCACATGGCTGTGATGAGAACATTTCTCTATTCCAGAAAGATCAATGTAGGATATTTGTGTGGCATAACAGGGCTACACAATGTGGTCAAAGTTTTTATTTTCTAAAATCATTTTATTTTCTTCCTGTCATTGAAGGGTGCTTTTTTCTATAAATTGACATGTGTTATTGTGTAGATATAGACATATCTGGGCCTATTAAAACTGAACTACGTATGTGGCTCATGGCGATCTGGTTGTAGTCAGAGGAGAGTGGTGCTTGGAATGGGTTCACCCATACATGTAGGAACACTGGTGCTGCTGTGCTTATTTTTTGGTACAACCTTTTGAGTTGCGGTTGGTTAGAAATGAATCGGCGTTAGGGTATATACATCTTCATCATGCGGATACTATTTAGAATAAGCAAAGTCCACTGTACAACAATCAAGAATTGCAACTTCAGGTGCAATCATTGAATCGGAATGTAGCACTGTTACTTTCAGAGAGATGAGAAATTCCAGAGGAATGACAGCCACCACAAACGTGAAATTATACTGTAATTGATCCTGTTTGATGTTTTGTGGTTGGCGCAGTATAACAATTTTTTGGACATTCTTTGTATTATGCTTCCCTTTCAACATATATCCTTTGCTTCTTAAACACAATTAAAGTCTCAAAGACTAGACTCTAAATCATGGAGGACAGTGCTAATGTTAAATTCGTTTTCTTTTTGGCATCTATAACTATTAAACTGTCAGCATACGTTTTTTTTTTTATAATTGCAATAAACAGGTGACACATTGTGTAGCAATAGATGCCTAGTGAGGTGCATTAAATAGTTTGCAGAAAGAAATACATTTCCCAAAGTTACACAATACAGCAGTTTTATAGAGCCCGTTTTTTGTCACTTCTGTTTGACCACTAGTGACTTTTGTTAAACTGTACTGAACTAGGATAGATTTTTATTACCAGATTGTGGCTAAACTGACCCTGAGTGTTATGATTTGTGTAGTTCGCATCATCTGGACATACATGTTGATTTAAAATTTGTTTTTATTTACGAATCTTCAAATCAACTCAACTGTTTGAAATATATATATATATATATATATATACAGTGGGGAGAACAAGTATTTGATACACTGCCAATTTTGCATGTATACAGGTTTGTATGATTTTTAAGTAATTCATTTGCATTTTATTGCATGACATAATTATTTGATACCACAGAAAAGCAGAACTTAATATTTGGTACAGAAATCTTTGTTTGCAATTACAGAGATCATACGTTTCCTCTAGTTCTTGACCAGGTTTGCACACACTGCAGCAAGGATTTTTGCCCACTCCTCCATACAGACCTTCTCCAGATCCTTCAGGCTTTGGGGCTGTCGCTGGGCAATACGGACTTTCAGCTCCCTCCAAAGATTTTCTTTTGGGTTCAGGTCTGGAGACTGGCTAGGCCACTTGAGGACCTTGAGATGCTTCTTACGGAGCCACTCCTTAATTGCCCTGGCTTTGTGTTTTGGGTCGTTGTCATGCTGGAAGACCTAGCCACGACCCATCTTCAATGCTCTTACTGAGGGTAGGAGGTTGTTGGCCAAGATCTCGCGATACATGGCCCCATCCATCCTCCCCTCAATGCGGTGCAGTCGTCCTGTCCCCTTTGCAGAAAAGCATCCTCAAAGAATTATGTTTCCACCTCCATGCTTCACGGTTGGGATGGTGTTCTTAGGGTTGTACTCATCCTTCTTCTTTCAAACACGGTGAGTGGAGTTTAGACCAAAAAGCTCTATTTTTGTCTCATCAGACCACATGACCTTCTCCCATTCCTCCTCTGGATCATCCAGATAGTCATTGGCAAACTTGAGCTGGGGGACCTTGTGTGCGCTACAGGATTTTAATCCATGACGACGTAGTGTGTTACTAATGGTTTTCTTTGAGACTGTTGTCCCAGCTCTCTTCAGGTCATTGACCAGGTCCTGCCGTGTAGTTCTGTGCTGATCCCTCACCTTCCTCATGATCATTGATGCCCCACAAGGTGAGATCTTACATGGAGCCCCAGACCGAGGGGGATTGATTGTCATCTTGAACTTCTTCCATTTTCGAATAATTGCGCCAACAGTTGTTGCCTTCTCACCAAGCTGCTTGCCTATTGTCCTGTAGCCCATCCCAGCCTTGTGCAGGTCTACAATTGTATCCCTGATGTCCTTACACAGCTCTCTGGTCTTGGCCATTGTGGAGAGGTTGGAGTCTGTTTGATTGAGAGTGTGGAGAGGTGTCTTTTCTACAAGTAACAAATTCAAACAGGTGCACAGGAGGGCTTCTTAAAGAAAACCTAACAGGTCTGTGAGAGCCGGAATTCTTACTGGTTGGCAGGTGATCAAATACTTATGTCATGCAATAAAATGCAAATTAATTACTTAAAAATCATACAATGTGATTTTTTGGATTTCTCTTTTAGACTCCGTCTCTCACAGTTGAAGTGTACTTATGATAAAAATTGCAGACCTCTACATGCTTTGTAAGTAGGAAAACCTGCAAAATTGGCAGTGTATCAAATACTTGTTCTCCCCACTGTGTGTATATATATATATATATTGGGGTCAGTTATGTCCTTGTTTTCCATAAAAAACAACAATTAAATGAGTTTGAATAGGAAATACAGGAAGAGGTTATAAATATTGATTTTTAATTGAACTTGTCACTATTTGTGAATTTGCTGAGGTAGTCTGTAAAGATTCAACCCCATGCTTTTTGAATCACCTACCACAAGTTGGATTGGTTTGATGGGCACTTCTTACGTACCATATGGTCCAGCTCCTCCCACAACAACGGTAGGGTTGAAATTCTGTGACTGTGCTGGTCACTCCATTTTAGACAGAATACCAGATGACTGCTTCATCCCTAAATAGTTCTTGCATAGCTGTGCTTTGGGTCATTGTTTGGGTCCTGTTGTCGTTAAAAATTGGCTCCAATCAAGTGCCGTCCACACGGTATGGCAGTTTTCATCATAATGGCTAAATGGCTTTCTAATGATCAATTAGCCTTTTAAAATGATAAAGTTGGATTATAGATATATATTAATATATTACATATATATATAAATATTTCCATTTACAGCTACAAAAGTAATTTACAACATTAACAATATCTACACTGTATTTCTGATCAACGTGATGTTATTTTAATGGACATAAAATAGCTTTTCTTTCAAAAACAAGGACATTTCTTTGCGACTCCAAACTTTTGAACGGTTGTGTATAAGATGTATATACATAAAACTAAAATCAAAGTAATTTTTTATTGCAGTAATATTTAAAAATACATGTTATGGTTTCTATTCTTTTTGACAAACTTTCTCTCCTAATACTTTAATCAATATAAAGATTAAAAATCAAGGAGCATCAAACTAAAAATATATTTAAATAAATTGTACATACACTTACAGCATATATTGCAAAATGTTTTATGTCAAATAATATATTTTAAGTAAAAGGAAAGTATGCATGCAATACCGTTTATGCAAATGGTTATATTCAGAAGAGATACTTTTCCCCCAAGTGTGACAACTTGCATAAACTCAATTGGCAGTTGTTTTCAAATTGGCACTTTTTTCAAATTCTGGAAGTTTTTTAGGGAAGTTATTATATAAGATTAAGACGTATTTGTTTATTATAAACCACATCCAGTCCTTCCCAAACCCTTACACGATGTCAGGTCCAAAGTTATTTGCATCCTTGATAAAATGAATAAAAAAATAAACATATTATAATGTATTTGGAGGTCCACGGTGGCGATGTTCTCTAACGAGCTGTACCACAGTCTTGAGTGTTCCACTAGCTGAGCGTTCCATGGGATGATGCATATTGGCTGTGTTAGGATTTGAATACTGCCCAATTTAGAAGAAAAGGAGGAATTCAAACAGAGTACACATGTTAGTAATTTACATGAATATGGCAATTGGCCTTATTCAAGTAACACAACAGATGTTTTTACCTTCTTGGCCTAAAGTCTTTAGCTGACTTGCAAGCTTTCAGTTACTGGCACAACTTTGGAACAACTAGATTATCTGCCAAAATACTGAGCTACTTTGTAAATTAAAAGTAATAGGAAAATTATTTTATTATGTTTTATTAGAATTATATTATTTTATAGTAAAAAATCTATATAGAAATTTATCAAATCTGGGAAGAGGCATTCTTATGTCTGAAAGATGTAAAATAATTAATTCTCTAGTCCCAAAATTGATAATTTAATTATTTCATGCATAACACCTCTTTATTGAAAAACTGTTAGAAGTGCCTACCTTCGAACAGCTCCTTTGAAAGTTGAGGGGAAAAATTATGAGGGAGAAGCTTGTAGGATCCTAGGAAAGACTTCACAAACAAAAGAAAGTGTACGAAAATTCACTTTTATAGTCACTAAGACATTTCAAATCTCAGCAGTGGTGGTACACTTGCCTGGAATCTTTAGGGTCTCTAGTCCATAAGCTTTGGGAGCACAAGGTTTGGGGGACAAGGAGAAATCTAGGTGGCTGAAATGTCAAATTTTAGGGTCACAAAAAATGTCATATGTAGGACGCAAAACATATTTGAGAAAGAAAATCAATAATCTTTTTTTCTGAGAAATTGTAGAAAATAATAATGTATCGAGGGTGCCAGTAATTTTTTTCCTGACCATGTTGAATAACAGTATTGTTATTTTTCACGGTTTCAACAAGGACTCAGTACTAATCACCAAAAATCAAACATTTATAATATCAACTGAATATATACATTTTGTTACAGCCATATCCCACAATGGATTCAATTAATTAAAACAATATATTATTTTTGCAAATCTATAAAAAATAATACATCAAAATCACATGTATATAAGTATTCACAGCCTTTGCCATGAGACTCAAAATTGACCTCAGCTGCATCCTGTTTTTTACGGATCATCCTTCAGATGATTCTACAACTTGATTTGAGTCCACCTGTGGTAAATTTGGTTGTTTGGACATGATTTGGAAATGTACACACCTGTGTATATAAGGTCCCACAGTTGACAGTGCATGTCAGTGCACAAACCAAGCCATGAAGTCCAGGGAATTGTCTCTAGATGTGAGAGACAGGATTGTAGGATAGGGGTACAGAAGCATTTCTGCAGCATTGAAGGTCCCAGTGAGCACAGTGGCCTCCATCATCCGTAAATGAAAGAAATTTAGAACCACCAGGACTCTTCCTAGAGTTGGCTGCCCGGCCAAACTGAGCGATTAGGGGAGCTGGGCCTTAGTCAGGGAGGTGACCAAGAACCAGATGGTCGCTCTGACTGAGCTCTGGCGTTGCTCTGTGAAGAGAGGAGAACCTTCGGGAAGGACAACCATCTCTGCAGCACGTTACCAATCAAGACTGTATAATAAAGTGGCCAGACAGAAGCCCCTCCTCAGTGAAAGGCACAGGACAGCCCATCTGGAGTTTTCCAAAAGGCATCTGAAGGACTCTCAGACCATGAGAAACAAAATAATTGTCTCTGATGAAACAAAGATTGAAATATTTGGCCTGAATGCCAAGCATCGTGTCTGGATGAAAACCAGGCACTGCTCATCATCTGGTCAATACCATCCCTACAATGAAGCATGGTGGTGGCAGCATCATGCTTTGGGAAGGTTTTTCAGCAGTAGGATCTGGGAGACTGGTCAGGATCGAGGGAAAGATGAATGCAGCAATGTACAGAGTTGGAAACTTGCTCCAGAGCGCTGTGGACCTCAGAATGGCAAAAGGTTCATCTTCTGAAAGGACAATGACCCTAAGCACATAGCATAGATAACAATGGAGTGGCTTCGGGATAACTCTGTGAATGTCCTTGAGTGGCCCAGCCAGATCCCAGACCTGAACCTGATTGAACATCTCTGGAGAGATTTGAAAATGGCTGTGCACCAACGCTCCTCATCCAACCATAAGGAGTTTTAGAGGTCCTGAAAAGAAGAATGGGAGAAACTGCCCAAATATAGGTGGGCCAAGCTTGTAGCATCATATTCAAAAAGACTTGACGCTGTAATTGCTGCCAAAAGTGCTTAAACAAAGTATTAAGCAAAGGCCATGAATACTTATGTACATGTCATTATGTGCTATTGTGTGTAGATTTTGAGAGGAAAAAAATATGATATCTATTTTGGAATAAGGCTGTAACATAACAAAATGTGGAAAAAGTGAAGCACTGTGAATACTTTCCAGATGCACTACAAGCCCAAAACTATTTCACTAACAATGGCATTTCCACGAGGGGGAAAGGTATCTGTGCCCTACCAGTTTGGTTCCCCTTAAACATTGCAAATGGCATATGAATTAGATATGCCCCCCATTGATGGAAGATGCCCCCCCTCGTCATATCATCCTAAAACCGGTCCTAACCCAAGGTTAGGTAAGAAAGACTTTTTAGATGATTTGATTATGAAAAAAACATTGTAAAACGTTAGTGAAGGGACCCCTACTAAGAGTATATATACATTATATTGCATTCCCATGCAATGAATAAGGATAAACATGTATATACAGTAGTGTGTAGCTGAGAGATCACTGCATGCTTAAAATGTTTGCTATAAAAAGGGGGGGGCATGAAAATATAGGATTTAGTAAGAAAAAGAGAGGATGTGGGCCTAAGTGAATCTTCCATTTAGTGGTACTTAAAATCCAAAATGTTTGCGAATATTACTCATGTACTGCCACTATAATGAATCACTGATATAAGATCATTTTTTTATATTGAGAAGTCTAATGTGACAATAAGAGAAGTCTTATTAGATGTATCTAGAGCACAAAATATACTTTTTTTGCTGTAATTATGAGTTCAGATAATATAACAAATTAGGTGCTGCCTAATCATGCCACCGACTAAAGCCGTGTCATTTAAAATGTTATATAGGCTGAAATGCATTCTCTTTTTTTCTGTAATGACTGAATACACTCTGATTGGACTTTATCGCAATAATTATAATAAGAACAAAATATATGCCATTTAGCAGATGTTTTAATCCAATGCAAATTACAGATGTGTGTAAAATTATGTATATTGTTTTATTCTGTATGGCTTGTCTGACATTTATTTCACTCCTAGCATTGCAAGCTCCAAAAACTCCAAGCTCTTCTAACTGAGCCAGAGGACCCAAAACTGATAATTAATTGTACTATTTAATCCACTAAATCACATTTGATTGGGTTTGCCCTTTAAATTTAGGCAACTTTTTTATGGCATTTGTGTAAATTACTTTCACTCCAAATGATATATATATTTGCAGTTGTATTGATATATTGGCACACATCCAGACTTTCCAGATGCACATTGAATAGTTAGCAATGATATTATAGTGTATGTCAAGCTTAACAATAGGTATTTATTGTGGTGTATCTAGATTAGTTTCAAAGGTCATCTGATATTGGTAATATTGTTTGCAACCTGGGGGTCGCTGAATTAACTCCTTTAAAGAGGTACCATCATTATAGTGGTTTGCACTATAGAACACAAGATATTGTGTACTTATGTGTTATATTACTGAATTGATTAGCTTTAACTAAAATATAAGCACACATGTTTTGCTGTCCCCAAGAACAGAAGCAGAGAGCATTAGACGGTTGTAAAGCTACTTCTTTTAGTTTTGGATACTTGTTGACTAATAACTGAATTACTCAAAAGAGTATGAACTTCTGGTGCTAAAACATTCTTTTCAAGAATGTTTTGAGTCATTCTTGAGTCATTATATATCCTCTAGTAGAGCACACGTGGTATTTTTTTTCTCTGAAACCCCAATTACTCTCTGAGTTTCATTAAAATTGATTAAAATGATGCCAACCCATTATGCCACCAAAAACTCTTAGAAAATGAGGAATCTGAAAATACAGTACTGTACTCAACCGTAAAGTGGAGGCATGGCCAGATGTACGATACATTATTAACCTAGTGGGTCACTACAAACCTAAATGTGCTAAGACTTTAAAGACTACAGCAGACACAAATGAAATGATGCACGTTTATCACAGTGTAAATAATGTATAAAAACATACCATGTCATATACAGTATATTTTTTGTGTATGAGAATATGACACAGAGTATATTGCTGAGTGATTGGGAACTTATTAGTGAGCTGTCTGTCTCAGTGGTACATTGTAACATGTAGCAGACCACTATATTTCTCTGTGAATAACTGACATCTTCTAAATTCAACAAATTAATATAATAAATCGAATAAATCGAAACATAATATTACATTTTTAAACCAAAGTGGATGGTTGTATCTACATATTGGATTGATTGTTTTCATAGCATATAGTTTTATTGTTATACAATTTTATTTAATTTTTATACCAACCATATATTTTCAAAGAATGGTTGCAAAACACAATCATACCATTGTAGAAAATATAAATATTCCATTGCTCCATAAAATGACTATTGTAGTTCTGTACAAAACTAAATAAATAAAATAATGGTGCAAGCGTCATTGGTTTATTACAGAATTAGACAAAGAAGATACGTGGATTTACAACTTGATGAAGTAATGCTCCTGAGCTTTTGTATAATTTCAACAATTACTTTTAAAACTAGTGCTCACAAGTTAAATTGGGACACCAATTTCTTATGATATTTTGTCTTAAATTGTTAATAAGTAATTAATCAAATTCATGCAATGTTATGATTTGTGTGCTCCTACTGTATTTTTAAGTTAAAAAGTTTTAACCTTTTTTATTCAGTTGACTTTACCTGTAAGGAATCAACCCTTACATGATGATCTTAACATATGTTAACATTGCTAACTTGGCCAATGGAAATCATGTACAAGTACATTTGGTTCTGTAATGTAAGTCCTCATAATTGTGTCAGTTTAATGTCAGTTTCCATGTTGGCTCCAAAGGTTGCTTTTGGACCATTCAAGAACACTGTATCTTGTCTTAGAGTCAAAAACAGCACAAGATATGTGTAATCTTTAGTCAACAGACTGAGCCAGTACAGTTATTTTATAATGTACAATACCGGTCCAAAGTTTGGACACACTTTAGACGGGTACTGTATGTGTGCGTAAAAATAATTATGCTGCTTTGAAAATTATTTTAGAGGTCCGTAATGTATTTATGACAGCAAAGAAAGTGTTTCCATTTTAGCCACACTGAGTATGTTTACATGCACACACTAATAGTTTGATGATTATCTGATTATTACAGTAGACTGATAATGCATTAGTTATGTAAACACGTTTTCATCTATTAAATCACCTTTCCCAGTATTGTGGCCAGTAAACACCTTGATTGGCATTATAGCAGTGAATTGGCTGTAATGCCAACCCAAGCAAGAGTCTTTTAGAAACAGGGAAGTGAGGTAAAAACTACTTTATTTTGAAATGTCAACAGGCACAGTACATTGCCGGATTTCAGAAGTGTCCATTCATACAGGATCATTATGAAACATTTTGTTCTTGGAAAAGCATGTCAACTTTGTATTAAATTATTAATTTAATCTTACATTCCACAATAATAACATTATTTTGTGCATGTAACCATATACATTTTTTATGGTATGCCGCCTCTAGCTCACAATTGTTGCAACATTTTTATTATTGAAGTTGCAACAGAATTAAATGATGCTTCGAAAATTGGAGACAGTAGTAACATTTTGTATAGCCCTAGAAATGGAACATTTTGACTTTATAATTCCATTGCACACATTCACATCTGACAACAACTGGTGCTATTTTTGTGGTGCTTTAGGTGCTGAATTAATCTCTGGCTTCACACACATGTTGTGAATAACTAGCAATGTTGTAGTCTACTTTAGGATCGTCCTGAAATGTTACATTGTGTTTAGACGATTGGGCAAGGAAGAAACCCTTTGTGTTGTTGCACTTTAGAGATATTTTTCAAATGGTATTTGACATACAAAGATTAAATAATAGACCGTTGAATTCAAAATCAATTTAGATTTTATATTAGACTTAGTACAGGTTCACCTGTAATACAAAGGAACTTAACAAAAAGTTATTTTGTGTTCTAATTTTTTGGCAAAGATTCATTGTTTTTTGTGTGCACTTGTACTGTATGTAATGGATATTGGTGTCTTAGAGGAATTTGTGTTGGTGCTTCAGGGAATATTTAGATTAGATAAATGTACATCCTCTGTGTTCATTTCATGAGAAGGCAAATAATTAGAAAAATATAAGTACAAAAAAAGACATTGATTGCCCTGTCTTGTATGTAAGCCTTTTGGTGGTCATGAAAGAGCTTCCCGTGTTTTTTTGTACAACACTACTTGACAACACTCAAACTGCAATACTGTTAACCCTGTTGGCATAGCCTCTGTTCATTATTGAATTCCATGCCATCCATCTTTTTAGCAATGTTTTGCTTTACTTAATAGGCTCAACTGAGCACTGTATGCTCAATGCAAGCATACAAAGAACTCATTAGATGTACTAAATACTGTTTCATCATCATTTGGTCTTCCCTATAGCTCTTTTTGGGTAATTATCAACTCAATGTACAATACAGTAGGGGTTGTTTTATGGTTTGGAAACAACTTAGTACCTCAGAAAGCCTCATTGTGGATTTGTTCACATAATTTGTTCTAATAAAATGTCTATTTTGTTCTGGCCATTTGAAAGCAATCACAATCAACCCTCATGATCATCATGGTGTACACCTTTTACATCAGCCAGCAAAAACACATTAACTAGAATGTATTGCCATCTATGTCTATCTCACCTTTGGTCATCTAAGACATTCTAAATCTTTTCATGAACTGAACAAAATGTCTGATTTGTGATGAGCTAGTACATTTGGTGTGGCAGTAGGTTTACTGATGTATATTACATCACTTTTTATTTAATTATTTTTTTATTTAAATGTTTGTTTTGTAAAAATATTTTAGAGTGAATTGTGAGCAGATTCATTAATGTGATTTCATGCACCTGTCTATCAAAAATGTATATACAATTTTGTTTACTTTCAATGTGACTTTGAAATCAAACCATTTCAATCACATTCATTTTCCTTTTGAAACCTTTCAAGATAAATAATTCAGAAATGACAAGAGGCAACCAGAGGGTTCATTGTTTACCATTTCTTGGTACTACATTTATATGCATTAACATAATACATCATATTTTCTGTGAATTAGATAACCTGGTCTGGAGCTGTACTTAAGCCTTATGTCTCATACTGATTTGTAGTTTTGCCACATTTTCACGTGTGCCCTTTGGACGGACTCCAGCCTCCCCTACACAGGAATGTATGTGAGGCTTCAGAATGATTACACCACTAACCAGTTCTTACAAACTAATACTTGTCATTCTACTTCACCGATTGATACATTATGTGTGGTGCCCCAATCAGTTGGTTGAATTGCTTTTCAGTGATAGAAGAAATTCTTAGATGCCTCTGCAATGTTGTTTGGGCGCGGCTGTGAAAATATATAGTTCACAAAGAAACAAAAAATCTTAATGAAGAATGTGTGATAGCTTATATAGCATTACGGGGTGCTTAGTATGTGTTGTTAATGCCATGACAAAAGAGCAAACTAGGGAGGAGTCCCATACCCCCACCAGGCACCTGGATAGATATTATGGATGGGTGTAAGCAAATGGGGCCAAGCTTGGGTTTCGCAGTGGGGGTACGAAAACTTTGCAAAGGCCCGTCACTTAAATATTTTTAGTATGAATACATAATCTATAAACAAAGAAGTATGTGCTCCAACGATTCCATCACAGAAAAATATAAGTTGTATTTATTGGAAATTCATACTGCCATGAGTATGTTGTTTGTGTGACATATGTTCTTTACTACAAGTGTATGTTAACTTATGACCACAACTGTATATAAATATATATATACATATGCTACCGTTAAAAGTTTTGGATCACCTAAAAACGTATTTGTTCTTAAAAGAAAAGCATTTTTTTTTATCCAGGAGTCGCCTCTTCACTGTTGACGTTGAGACTGGTGTTTTGTGGGTAATATTTAATGAAGCTGTAAACTAATACTAACAATGATTACTGATAGTGGGCCTCTGTATGCCTATGTAGATATTCCATAAAAAATCTGCCGTTTCCAGCTACAATAGTGATTTACAACATTAACAATGTTTACACTGTATTTCTGATCAATTTGCTGTTACTTCCAAAAACAAGGACATTTCTGAGTGACCCCAAATGTTTGAACGGTAGTGTATGTATATATTTATATAGTAATACAATGAGTAACTTCCAAAGTAGGATCATAAATGCATTAATCCTTAAACAGTCATTAATCATCATTAAGTAAGCTATATGAAGAAGCAGATCAAATGTCTTCAGATAAACCCTGAAGACATGATTTTGCCTAGGCAACAACTTGTTTATAATATTCACAGTAACAAAATCACATTTTGAAAGTTCCAAAGATGAGCTACAACTTAATTCCCAAGTTTATTAATTGAAAAGTAGATTTTCTCTTTTGGAGAAATAACAGATGCAGTTGCCCAAGGCAAGATGCTTAACACTCATTGTCCAGTTAACTCAATTTGGGTAAGAGCATCTACTAAAATAAAACAGTCTGACTCAAAGTTTGACACAAGAATTGTTAGGTCTGTGAAAATGTAAACAAATATGATCATGATACATTTTAAAGTGGGATTAACAATGCAACCCTAAACTTTTGGACTAGTTGTAAACATTTTATTTTTCCATTAAATATGTCATTAAATAAACACAAAATATTGTCTGCATCAAGATGTTTGCTATAATTCCTCCTCATTTTTGAAGTAGGCAAATTTTCAATCAATACCTCTGACAGTGATGAAACTCGGGCACACACATACTCAGACAAAACTCAGTCAACCTCATCATGTTTTTGAGTAGAATTTATTCTATACAATTTAAAATAATTTACATATTGTGTTGATTTTCTTTTCAATGTGAATGAATCTGCTACAGAAAGGGAAAACATCCCTATTGAAAAATAATATACATGCTGAACACTCAAGCTACTGGTCCTACTTGCTCTGAGATAGTGAACAACTATGTATTGTAACAATTGATGAATTGGGTTGTCTCATTACTAGTGAACACTATACAGTCATGTGAAAACATTTGGACACCCCATTAAATATTTTGTTATTTTTTAAGAAATATGGACATATCAATATTTTATCTTTTTTCAAACAATATCTATAGATAACAGTGATGTAATTGAACCAAAAACAATGGCATTTTAACCACATCTATTTAGCACAATATTTACAAAGATGCCCTTTTCCTAATGGGGAATAAGCTAGGACACCCTATACCCTAGTAGCTGGTATTGCCCCCTTTTTTTCCCACTCCTCCATGCTGAATTCTTTTCAGCTGTTTGATGTTTGAGTAGTTTCTTGCATGCACAGCCCGTTTCAAATCAACCAACAGCATCCCAATAGGATTAAGATTCAGGCTTTGACTTCTGTATATTCCCTAATAAATACTGTAAGGGAATTACTTCTTAAAACCTAAACCTACTTAAATGTTCACTATCGAATTACTACTGCATATATGTAGTAAACAAGTAGTGATTTATGTAATAGTTTAAGTAGAAATAACTGAGAAAGTAGATAATTTCACTATCTCAGAACCATCAAAATATTTATTTATCTCTTTGAGGATTGTTTTAATTCAGCTTTGACAAACCAATCTTCAGATCCTCTTTTTTGTTTAAAACACAATTTATACACTTTAACCTTAAAAAAGAATAGCACAAAGTAAAACAATAATGTAGGCGATTATACATATCAGATAATTACTTTCTGTATGATGTTGGCTGAGGGCACAATTTTTATTCAAGTTCTGTGTTCAACCTTGAAAAGGTCAGTGCAGAAAAAAGTGCACTTAAAAGCGTCTTTTGAGTGAAGAACAAAAACATTTAAGGCTATCAGAATTATTGGTCACACACTTCTGAACCCTTACCAATTTGATCTAGCCTATGTCACTGCCTCAAATTTCTGAATAGCTGAAATAAAAACCATCCAACAACGTAAACACTTTTTAAAATATATATTAGTAAGACTACAATATTCTCTGTTAGAACAGATATTGGCGTAGTACAAGCAAGACACAGTCTACACAGACATAATCTGCGTTTTGTGTAATGATGTCATTTTTATAGTTATGCTGCCATATAGCAATTGTTGCTGAAAACTGACTGCCTGTTTGCCTCCTGTTTAGCTAATGTTTGCAATTATGATTAAAAAAACATTAAATAGCTATTGACTGCCTGTCTGTGTCTTGCTTGTTTGATATGCTGCATAACCTTCACATTTCTAAATAGCTGCATGTAACATCCCTCTTAAAAATAGACCATGACATTGCTAGACTGCCAGTTTGCTTAGTGCTTATGCTTGCAGTTACTAATACAACAACTTAGAACTACATTTGTTTGCACATTTTAATGATGTATTTTGTGCGCTTCTGCAAGCAGCAGTGCTAAATCAGGAGCAAGTTGTAGCAGAAATTAGAAAAAATATCTTTAGCTATGGCCATAGTTTCTTTGAGAAAAGCCAAAACAATAGCCACTTTTCCTTTCTTGTGTTTCATAGAAGTCAATTGAATCCAAATGAAAACCTACATTTGTCAAAAACTAGATTCCAGTGTAAAAAAAGTACAGCAGTATAATTTTGTTCACTGCTTTTTTGGGTTAGATTTGTAACTGAAGTCATCAGGACTTTTATAAGAGTGGGCTGGGGATTACAATAATGAACATTTCCCACTAACAGGATTGTAAACTGGGTTAACCGCATTCAATTCAATCATTGCAGCAAACCTCTAGACAGATAGAGGTTCCATACCATTATGCAAGTGGCAGGGGCCACTTGTTGTCTTGTTCACATATGACAAGAGGCCAACTTCCCCCCTAGATGTTTTATGGGAGGGGCCACTTGTTGATGTGTTTAATATTAATTCATTAGGTCTCCCACTCATTTGGATGACATGAAAATTGAGGCAATACACACTTGCATCTCAACTGCCACTAATCAATATTCTAACCACTGCCATAGAAACAGACACTCAAAATAAATTGGAAGAAATATTGTAAAAATAAAATGTGTTGTCAATTGGCAGCAACTTTATAAGCTGAGTTAAGTACTACTGCCTGGTAGAAAACTACCAGCTATCTGTATTGATAAACACAAAGATAGAAGTATCAAGATAATAATGAGCAGCACATATAATATTTTTGCTTTTTTAGGGTTCAACCGTGTAATTTCGGTCACACCTTATTATCATCCAGTTATAGTGGTTGGAAGACTTTATAAGGCTAAAAATTTGAATTCACTGGAAAACAGTCAGGTTTTTTATGAAATATATCTGTTAAGCTATCCCACCATTGAATTTCATAGCAATGTATGCTGGTCAAACCTTTCTTTTTTTATACAGTCATGTGAAAAACTTAAGATACCCCATAAAATATTAGCTATTTTGAGCTTCTTTCAAACAATATCTATAGACAAATGTGATTTAATTGAACCAAAAACAATGCAATTTTAGCCATGATATAATTTACTTTACAGAGATGCAATTACCTGCTGAGGAAACGTTAGGACACCCTATGCCCTAATAGCTGGTATTGTCCCATTTGGCTGAAATACCCACAAAAATATGTTTTTTATAACTGTTTAACATTCTCCGTCATCGAATGGGTGAAAGTTTTTTCCGTTTCTGCAGGCAGCGTTGTAATTTTTGAGGGTTTTCTTGCACACACAGCCCATTGAAAATCACCCCACAGCATCTCAGTAGGATTTAGATCCAGGATTTATCTTGGCCATTCCAGAACTCTCCATTTCTTTCTTTTGAGACATTCCTTAATTCACTGGATTTACTGGAATGTTTTGTGTAATTGTCATAGTCCACATCAGTTTCATCTTAAATGTTCGGGCCGATGGTTTTACATTTTCCTCAAGCACCCTCTGATACAACGGAAAAATTCATAGTGAATTATATGATAGTGAGCTGGTCAGGCCCTGCTGCAGCAAAGCAGCCCCAAACCTTGACCCAGACATTGTCACCCCCAAAAGTCAAAATTGTCATGTCCAAAGCACATTTTTCCAGAAGACCTGATCTTTGTCTAGGTGTTCTCTGGCAAACTTTAGTCTTGCCCTGATATTTTTTTTGGACAGCAAGGGTTTCCTCCATGCACACCTCCCAAGCAAATCAAACTTATGCAGTCGTTCTTATTGTAGATGCATGTACTTTGACATCAACTGCGACAAAAGCTACCTGTAGGTCCTAAGATTACATTTTAGGATTGTTGGAGACTTCTTTAAACATCTTGCGGACTGCTCTTGGGCTGAACTTGCTAGGACGGATCTTTGTAATTCTTTTGTTAAATAAATTATATCATGGTAAAAATGTTATTGTTTTTGGTTCAATTACATCACCTTTATCTATAAATATAGTTTAAAAGAAGATCAAATATTGATTTGTCCATATATTTCACGGGGTGTGTTAATTGTTCACATTACTACACATAGATTTATTAAACTGTTAAAAATGAATTCCCTGCAGTCAGTGAACAAAATGTAAACTATTAAACTTAATAACTTACTATATACATAAACTAGCAATTAGCAGCCATAACCACGGTAGTTACGGGTGCTGGAGACCCTGACAAGATTGTAAAAGTGACATTTAGCTGTGCTGCAACTCCCCCTGAGGTAGCTTCATCACCCCCTTCCACCTGAACATATGAAGGTAACGCAGGTTGCCACAGGTGATGGACACACATCGTCCGTCAATCCAGCAGCGAGACGCGTGTCTACTGTCTGTCATATGTGCATTACCTCGGCCTATGGGTATGCATCATCTGTCCCAGCACCACCTGATCTAAAGATCTTCAGAATCAGAATCAGCTTTATTGCCAAGTACATTTACACATACAAGGAATTTTCTTTGGTGCTATGGTGCGTGACAGAAAAACACAGTAAGTAGTAATGACAGTAAATATAAAATGTGCAAACATTTACTTAATAAGTGGAAAAGTGCAATGTGCAGGAAGGAAGTCCAGAGAAGTGCATTAATGTAATGCATTATGTAGCATTTAAGTTATGAGTTTAAGTTAGGGGACAATGCTATTCCAGCAGCACTGCCACCTATCTCCAGCGGTTGTCACAGTTGTACATATCTTTAAAATAAGCAATTGCAGCTCAGACGGTTACTTGTCTATTTAGTGCATCAATCTGTCCAGTTAGGAAGCATAAGCGATTTTGAATCCATGTCACCTGTTCTGGTGCAAAAGGAGAGGCAATAGCAAGACAACCCCCAAAAAGGGGGTGGCCACAGTCAATTGCTCTCTCCTTATCCTTCCTGGTTGATTCATCTCTGGTTTTGTGCTTTGTTAGTGTCCTTATCACTACTGATAACATGAAGTGGTACCTGCAGCCCATTCATGTTGTTCAGCTCCTCCAGGATTGCACATCCATACATGCAATCACAAGGTTTGCTATGTCTCCCAGTTCAGTCTCAAGAGCATGGAGGAGCATGGAGGAGATACCAGGACGTTACATGAGGAGAGCTGGACAAGGTAGTAGAACGGCTTTAACCCAGGAGCAGGACCAGTATAATTCTGGGAGAGCTGAATTACCTGTGCAACCTGCAGGAACTGCCTCATGCTACCAGTATTAACAAGGACTCTAGCAAAATGCAGAACTACAGAAGAATCAGTCAGGAAGAATAAAGAGAGGGCAATTGTCAGTGGCCACCACATGCAAAACCTTTCCCTTTTTGGGAGTTGACTTGCTGTTGCACCTGTTGTCACTTTGCTTCCTAATTCGACAGATTCATATCCCTGAAATGTAATTGAATTAGGGTTATACTGTGATGATTGTATTTCCCTAATTCTTTTTAGCAGTGTATTTTGAAATTTTTTTTCTTCTGCTCAAGGTTGTGTTATATTGGGTGAAATTAACAATGAAGCCTTTTATTCACATTTACATACCATACTGGCTCTGCGGAACTTACTGACCTCACTTTTCTGTTTTTGTATTTTGATACAATAAAAGTAACCCAAAATGTCATTGTGTTTTGGTCAATTTGTGATGTTGCGGTAATTGGCCCAATGGGCAGGAGGTTAGCTGATCAATCATTTATTAGATGAAGTCAGCTTGAGCAGCATATGCAGACGCTATAGAAAGGTTTGGTTGTGTAACAACGACGACCATATACACACAACAGGAAACAGACACAGACACAGAGACACAATACACAGGGGATTAAGTAGCCAACTACATTGGATGCAGCTGGCGGGTAATCAGTGCCACTTGAGGGCGGAGTCACTGGCTTGCTGCTGTCTGTCCTTTGCGCCCCTCGAGCAATTGGAATGAACTCTGCTGGCAATACTTGGCCCTCATAAAAGGGTGGTTGCGGTTAGTGTGTGTCCCTTTGGCTGATGCCTGGCAATGTGGGTGGATTGATTTCTTGCCTGTTGGGTCCTGTCCGAGGCCTCCCACAGTGTCACTGGACCCCACTGTCTCAGACAAAAGTTTTATGCTGCTATATTATTGTGCCGGGGGAGCAGGGCTAGTTCTCCTCCATAACTCTATGCTCTCCATAACTCTAAAAAATGCACCCTTTAACAACTCTCCTTGTCTCCTGTTGCGGTTCAATTAGAAGGACGTGAGGTCTCGGCCTACACCTGTGGAGTAACAGGCCCAGAAGACCTTGTCCTGAGCCCTCCTGGTTTTGCTGCAGAACAAGCAGATACCTGACAATTCCAACTGCTACTCTGCTGACCCCCCCTCCCAACCTAGATGATCCTGACGATTCCGGCTGCCACCAGGCTGAACCCCTAATCAACCCACCCTGGACTGTTCCTGTCCTGCCAATCTGATCATGCTTGTCACCAAGATCAGGCATTTTAGACTCTGGACATAGCTCATGTGAACCTATTAATTATTAGCAGTATTCTTAAACATCACTCTGCACAGCCACAAGAGATATGGCCACCCCTTTGAGCCTGGTGCCTCTCTAGGTTTCTTCCTACACTCCGGCCCCGTAGGGAGTTTTTCCTAGCCACCGTGCTTCAATCCTGTTGTTGCGTGCTCACTGGGGTTTTAGGCTGGGTATTTTTGTAAAAGCACTTTGTGACAACTGCTGTTGTAAAAAGGGCTGTATGAATAAATTTGATTGATTGATTGAAGGGTGCGTTCACGAGACATGGGAAAACAGAACATACAAGTACGATGGTGACTAAAAGGCCGGCGACGTCAAACGCCGGGGCACCACGCGACCAGGGGAGGGCACGGCATCAGGAGGCGCCGTGACATTTGTACTGTAGCATGCACCAAATGTATTTGCACTGCTTGTACCAACCTTTCGAAAAGCAGTGAGAATTATGCTTGACATAGCGGGAGTTAAACAAATGTCTGGAACTAGATCCGTTATTTTGATCTCCACAACAAGAAAAACTGTTCTCTTCAGCATTTTCAATTGTTCTAGTAAATGTGGAGGATCTTAACATTCCAATGCAGAAGTCACATCACAGGCTCTCTTTCCATTTTCCTTGAACACTAGAACTTGTACATGTAGGGGGCTTTACAGAGGGTGGGCTTAATACACAGCTGGACACAGGTAATTATAAAGTTACCGATAATCAGTTACCAAAAAGTGAACATCAATATGGTTTATCAGTTAAATCGTAAACAATTTGTATTATACAAACAAATGTTTTGCTCTAAACACACCTCAAACATCTAACAATTAGGATATTTACAACATACAAATAGCTGCTTACAGGTAATACAAAGGTTCCCAGGTTTATTTTTCACTTCTGAATCCTTGAGAATATTGGGCAAGAGATACATTATTGACTTTGAACTTAGCATCTAGATATACAGCACAGCAACCATTGGATTTGTTCTCGTTCCCCACTCCAGACTGATAGAAAATTGGCTTAGGGCTTTTTATTTAAGTAAAGTATACTTACAAATGTAGTGGACTTAAGTTAACATAGGTTACATTTAACAGTAGGTGAATACTCCAATAAGGATTTTCACAGTTTACTTAAACTTTAAATCGTTTACTTTTACACAAACTCTTCTTGATGGAACATCTACCAACAAAATAGGTTAAGTTCTACCAGGTTTTTGTTTTCACAACTGTAAGTTGGCGATCTAAGGTACATTCAGAGAATCCAGAGAAATCTCTGTTTGCAGGGGACAAAGCCGGAAACCAATATTGGATGGCTGAGATCTTTAGGCCCTCAGATGGCAATGCATGAAACAGACACAATTCTGTATTGGACATCATCACATAGTAAACACAGTATTTTGCTGCATCCACAAATAAGTTAAAACTCTAATATGCAAAGAAGAAATAAACAAGATGCTTCTCTTTGCCCAAGCTCATTTAAGATGGATTTAAGATGGACTGAGGCAAGGTGGAAAATGTTCCTGACAAATCAAAATGTACAATTATTTTTGGGAATCATGGATGCTGTGTCCTCCGGGCAAAAGGAGGGGACCAATCTGGCGCACAGTATCTGTAATGGTATGGGGGTGCGTTGGTGCACATTTCATGGGTGACTTGCACTGTGAAGGCATCATTAATGTTGAGCAACATATGTTGTCATCCAGACAACATCTATTTTAGTTTTTTTTTTGTTTTTACATGTATTGCTGGAATCAAATTCAAAATGGAAAATTCTCAGTGTTAACATTTGATATGATGTCTTTATACAATTTTCTATTTAATATAGGGATAAATGCAGAATTGCATTCTGTTTGTAGGTGCATTTTACACAGTGACCCAAAATTTTGGGATAAGGGGTTGTACATTTAATATAAAGATAACTAAAAGCTTAATACTGAAGCATGTCTTCACTGGAGCTATTACTTGATTGGTGCATATAAAAAAAAAAATACTTTTACTTCACCAGCAGTTGAAGTATGTGAATGTAATAGGTATCAGTTTACCAATTACGAAAGTCTATGACAGACACAACACAAATTAAAATACAAATAGGCTCTGCAGTTCTTTTTCTAGAAGTGTATGCATAATTGCACGTTACTCAAGTATAAATAGCAACACGCAAATGATCGGCATCCATGGTGACAGGATTGCCTGTTCCCAACCTAGCCCCAAAGTTCCACCAGTTAATGGTAACTGGATTTGCATGCCTTTTTCCAGTATGGTCATGTCAGTAAAAAACAATAACTATACAGGAATTAATTAAAATGATTAGATTTGCATTTGTTTCATTGTTGTGAGGTTAATTTTCAGCATTTGAAAGAAGAGCCGTTCAGGAACCAAATGAGATGACTCTTTTAAGAAAATAAATTGCATAGTCTTATTTGCAGTACTAAACTCTGGACCTCCATATTCAGTTTGGCCTGCGGAGGATTGGGTGGTGCGGCCAATGGGATAAAATCATATTTCTATTTCTAAGAAACTAAGTAGCAGCTACTGTTTACATATCTGACCAATGGCAGTATGGCAGAATACTCTCCTATGCCATGCAGAAAAAAGGAAGTAGCCATAGATTTAGCAAGACATAGGGCATGATGACGTCATGAAGGTCAGAGTTCGGAGCTATAAAAGTACTAATGAGGAGTCAAGCGTTCATTGTCAATAAGTATACCCACCATATGTAGCCTGTCTTTAATAAAACAGATCACATGAGTGCCCACATTTTTTTTTATCTGATTCCTGTAAACCCTATTGATTTGGTTTTAAAATGAAACATTTACAACAAAAAGAACCAAATGCTTTGTGCAGATGAAACACAGATATCTTCTGACATGTGAACATGCTTTCTAAACTACATTTTGGGAACCCGATACATAAAATATAGCAGAAAGTGTCAGGGGTAATAAAATCGTAGGCTAATGCCGAAGGACCGAAACCATCTTTTTTATTCAAAAGCCCTAATTCCACGCGAGCGCGCACAACCACGAACGAACATGGCATGGTACGCTTTTACCGGTTCAGATTCATTCTGATTCTCTCATTCTCCTGAAAGTGGATGTGCCAAAGGTTTAGCTCACGCTGAGCGTTCCGTTTGATATCAAGTGTATCAAATATATTGTCCGTTAACTGCATGCAAATGGATTAATTTCAGGCAATGATTTTTAATTGAACGGACTGTGATGTAGCCTACCATCACATTTAAGGAAGTTTAGATTTACTTGGAAAATAACAGCTGGTTGGCAGTGCCCTCGAGACGTACCATGCCGGTCATGTTTGAACACGGACAGCGAGGTTGATTTTTTATTTTTTAAAGGAAAGTGACAGTGAAGTTTAACTTCACTATCAAAAGAATTCGGCGTCATTTGTTTGTTTTATAATGCCGTCTGTTTTTGCTTTGAGGAATCAGGCTGTGTTTCGGCAGCTCGCGTGGATAATACCCGAAGAAAACCGTGAACAGCAACAGTGAAAACGAGACAAACGCTCATCACCAGACTCCGGTAAAAAACATTTCCTCTTAACGTCTGTGGTTCCTAATCTGTTTGGTATACGTTCACAATAAAATGCTAAAAAACTAGTTGACAACATATGCGTGCACGTTCCAAGACCTTTGGGAAACGTTGCTGGATTAGCCTAGAGCTAACCGTCATTATTGTTACAACCATGTCCAGATTTCGCTATAGAAGGTTTGTATTACACTTGGATGTACAACACTGGACGTCACGTACACAGCAATAAGTACACTTATTAAAATAACGTTGGGTCTTAATGTATTTTATAGGATATGCATGCGATTGCTACATAGGACAGGCTGTCATAATCGGTAGACCGTTCGGGTGGGAAGGTGTTCGTTAGTGGCAGTGTCCAGGCACAATTGCAGTTCGGCAGCATGCGGCTGCAGACTGGAAGTAGAACTGAATGTGTACGCGCAGACATTGACATCCATGTTTGGTGGTGGCATCAAACAATTGGATTTCAATGATGATTTCACTTTTTTTAATCATTCATGATTCCTGTCCTTTTGAGAAATAGGTGTGGTATATGCCCAGGTCGTTGGCTCCGCGGATTGCCTGGATTAATGAGTTTGTTAGTTGTTTATTGGCAGGACACCACCAACTTCCTACATGCGTTTGTTTTTATGAACAGGTTATCAATCCGTTTAGAACGTAAAAAAATGGTGGCCTCATACTTGTGGTGGAATACTGCAATTAAGTGCAAGTAGCATGTTCCTCCAATTAACATCGTTATTTTTATAATTCATCTTAGCCGTTACATACCTAAAATGTAACCTACATTTTACCTGGCATTTCTCCCTTTTCCTGATGTCCAATTGCTGACTGATGCTTTGTCAACACAAATCGAAGTAGAGACGTTTCCAATGACATCTTGCAAGCCATACTGATACTTATCACTCAGGGTTGAATAATTGTTCCTTTCAATTCCTTGAAGTGCTTGAATCAACTTTTTTGTTGCGAAGTGCTTGAAAAGTCCTTGAAATTTGGACATCTCTGGTGTGCGATCTCCCTTAAATGTGTGCGATTTCCCCTTTAAATTATTGAACTTAAAATAGAATTGCTGAAGCTTATTCTGAGCAGTGTGACGATTTTGTGCATGCAGCTTCTCTTCTGAAACAATCACTTGTTTCTGGATGTAGTGATCTCCCTCCCTTACTGTTGCTGCAGCCATTTGTTATGGAAAACACTTGGTAAAATAACATTTTATCCAACATGGTTATAAATAAAGTTTTTCCGATGAGAGTATTATTCTGAATAGATGCTGCAATGGGTGCATTAAAAAGATTTCCCAGCTGCAGAGTTTATTAAAGGACAGGGCATTTCATGAGTATATCAAAACAGTTTTACAGGACGTTTCAGGAGGATATCAAAATTTGTGTCCGAAATTGTAAATTACAATTTATCAGATTGCTCTCTGCAATATTATTTTGCTTGCTATTGTTTGTGTTTTTTAGTTTCAACTTTTGACTGATGTATTTATTTATTTTTTGTCAAATCTTTGTTACATTTTCTGTTAGTGTTTAATCGAATTGCTGGCAGCAGATTTCTAGAACAAAATCACTGCTAGGATTCATACACTGCCCTCCAGGGCAGCTCATTGACTAACAAAGTTGTCTCTCATGGACCACTAAAATGAAAATTTTTCTAATCTTCCTCTGTCCACTATCTGTTACCTGCTGACTGAAGGACAATGATAGCATGTGGACATTTTTATTTTTTACTGGTCAGAATAAAATCTAGCTATTAGGCCTAAACCAAGTCAGGCAAAGCTGTAAGACAGACAAAAGAAGACTTCTACAGAATACAAAAATAAAAATCTGAATACTTATGTACATTAGCTCTTCCAGTTATTTTATTTTAAAGACATTTCTTTTATTAGTTATTAATGATATATATGGTAAAAATAAATGCAATCAATTCAAAATAAATTGCAGTGTGAAGAGGCAGCTTGTCACAGTTTTCTAGCTGGTCTCCAGCGTAGCCAGAGTGTCTGTCTTGTTAGTATCAACATTGTCCTCTGCACAGCCATGTGTTTTCTTGATTCTTGCAGAACATTAAGGAACAATCAAATCCGCATTGCTAGTACATGTTCCATAGAAAAAACGACATTGGGTCGGAAGGTAACTATCTACTTCAGCTAGTTTATTCACCTTCCAGGTTGTGAGCCTGTTTACCTTTTATAACTTATTGTAAAAAGTAGTGCTTATACCCGTTGTGTACGCTTGTGGTCAAAATAGGTTAATTGTCAGAAAACACCAATGCCTTTTAGCAGAACTTCTCTATCCTCAAAGTGAAATAATTTGGAAATGAATTAATTTGGGCTGATCCTCACTCCGTGATTTCATATCAAATTGTCACAGGACTTACATTCCACTCCGTATTAACTATGGCTCAGTTTTTAAAATCAGGGCTAGCATTTAACATCGTAGTTAGTTTGCTGCCAAATTGTGGGCTGGGGTTTGTCGGCGTCTCACGAAAATCTGGCCATGCCAATAATACTGTATTCTGGATTAATCCAGTAAGAAATGAAATGCCGACATGGCCAAATACACACTGCAGTTTTCTTAAATAGTAGGTGCTGTTGATTCTTTTGATTTCTTTTGATTTCTTTTCAATTCAATCTACCTGCCCCTGCAGGGGTGAATCAAAAAGTTCAAAAGGTCATGCCTTACGCTGCTGACATGAAATTCATACTCTAAATAAAATAACGTGTGTCGACAGACCTTATTACCAAGTTATGGAAGTGAAAATAAATATCAATATTTACAATTTACTGGTCCTAGACTGAAGTTCGCACTCTTGATTTGTTTTTGTGAAGTCATCGACCTAAGTGACCTCCTGTTGCATCATGTCTGCATGGTGGCTGGCAGTGCTCACTATGGTGGATATGAAAGGCTTTAAATCCGTCCACAATTGCTCTTCATTTATTTATGGGTTTGCTGAAATGGCAGGTTATTTAAATTGTTGCTGGGATAATGCCCCCCCACACAAACACACCTTTCTGAGAGCGAAGGATTATGATGATATTTTATGCATGTTAATTTGGCGTGTCACAGTTCGGTGACATTTCAGTACAGTGGGTAAAAAGACATGCAAAGCGTAACATTTTATTTATTATTACGTTTATTATTATTAATCTTTGCCCATTGCCACTGTAGTTAACTGGAAAGCTGTACTTTTTCCAAATGGGAGACATGAATGATATTTTTATCATATATTATTTTTTATTTAAGAGGCTTCTGCGCTACGTCAGTTGCTAAGTTACAGTGCCAAGATCTGTCTCCAAGGGGAAATTTAGTTTTGAATTTTAGTTTTGCACACTAAAAAGTAACGTGCGTAGTTAAAACTAAACTATTCCGATCACACCGCATACATAACCGAACTTCCTGTACTGAACGGTATGGATACTAAACGGCCAAGTTTCACTTTTTCCTAACAGAATGAATAAATAATTGTTAGTCAGTATAAAATGAGTACTATTTAGTCTGCAGGTTTATTGTTGTGTTTTCTCATCATGATACATTTCCCTTTTGAGAAATTGCACCTCTGAATGCAGATGTCATATTTTGCAATATCAAAATTATTGTGATATCTGATGAAAGATAGTCTCTCATCCTATGTCCACTTTGCCAACCTGTAAGCGGTATGAGATGTTATGTGTACAAGGCTCTTAAGAATAAATTGGTACCTGTGAGTCTGGCATCGAGTGTAAACGGTTGGGCAATAAACCAGAGGGTAAAGGTCACCGTGATGAGTGTTAAAGGGGCCACAGGTTACAAAGTGGTTTCTAGAGTGGTAAACAACATCTAACTTCTGGAGTTTTATTTATCTTCAGCACTACATACTGCATCAACGAATTGGAGGATTAGGTGTATAACAGTCAGTTTTATTTAGTTTTTTGTGAAGATAAATACTTTATGCTGGAAAGGAATCTTTCACCGTCACTAGTTGGCTACAGTACCGCTCACATTGTTGCTGCACACTCTCACCCACTGAAGACCGATGTGTTTCTCGGGTGGCTGGTCTGCGTATTGCCTGCTTGATTCAGTGACAAGCTCCAACTACGAGGACAAGTGTGCTCTTTCTCATGTCGCTCATGCAGAATAATACATGGCGCTAAATCATTTTAAGTATGTCGTGGGAGATGGTGATGTTTCCCAGACACGGGTGTGTTTAACCTGGAGTCATGAGGAAACCTTCATTGCACACAGGTGGACTCTATATTTAATTAATTTAATTATTTTTAGTTTGTCATAGCAAACTATTCAATTATTCAATCTTTTATTTTTGTAGTTAATTTAAAACCTTTTTGAAGGCTTTGTTTTTCATAACATAGGATAAACATATGATAAAGTCACGTAAAGGCTGATCAGCTGGTATAGCCTTTACTTATGTCTGACTAGTTTACTGTTCTTGATGAAGATGAAAACCAGTGACTTCAGTTTTATTTTGTGTCTGGATGTTCTTCTGGTCTTTATAGGACCTTCAAAGTGGTGTCTTTTAAGATGGGTGATTTGCTGTAACTTGTCGACTAACTTGGGGTAGTTTTTGAAGAAGTTATGCTGGCTCCAGACTAACTGACAGTCAAGGGTTCCTGCGAGCCCCAGGAGAAATGGAATTGGGCTTATATTTGGCATTGCAGTAGCCCCTTGGGTATCTGGCCCAGAGAGTAGGTAGCGACAGATTCTTGAGTTAACTTGTTGCAAAGCGGCCTGACCTGAGAGACTGCGCAGATAAAGAAAGATAACTTTTGTGAATGCTTGAAAGAACAAGGCAATGTACAGTGTCCCTTAACAAGAGGCTCTCACTGCCAAATTACTTGAGGAACTTTATCTCAGCATTGTGTTTCAGAGCTGTGTGGCGTCAGCAATTAAGCTAGCTTTTGCCTGGTGTTGCAATGACCAATGTGACAGGCTTTTTTGTAAATGCTTCAGCAAGAACAGCATTACAAATACCTTATAGGGCACATTCTAAAATGCTATGCCAGCATTACATCTAAAATAGTGGGGCATGTGGATACTTCTCTAGCTGATGTGCTTTTAGGGCAAAATTAATTGATGCTGCACTCTGGTCAAGGCATCTGTTTAATAGGGTTTCCTGGCCTTAAATGGAAGAATGCTATTCACTTATCTGGGGAGTGCCAACTCTGACTATCTTTCTTAAACACAAGCATTGTAGCTGCAATAGGCTATCATTTTGCTAGCTAAGGCTAGCTCGTTGTTCTGTAAAAGGGTATTTTTACCCTGGATCTTGTTTATATCTATATTATATATTATATAAATATGATATATATTTGTGTGGTAGAGTTTTAAATTGCATTTGTGGCTGTCGTGTACATAGACGATGGTTTTTGGATGGCATGCAGGGATCTCCACTACAGAAAGGTGTCTTGTTTTTAATTCAGTGCCCCGAAGATCATGGCCATCGAATATTGGTTTTTGGGAGGATTTGTATGATGTTCCACTTCCATGACATCAGGTGTATTTTACAGTGTGTTGACTGTCAGGAGGAAACAGAAACTGTGAATCATCTCTTTTGGTACTGTCCAGTAGCCGTTAACTTCTAGAACCAAGTTTTTGAGTGGCTGATGTGTTATGGTATCCACTTAGAAATTAATGGAGACATGATTCTGCTTTAAGATTAAATCTTCAAAGCTACCTCTAAGGAATCAGTATGGCTAACAAAATGAAGTATATAATGAAACATTATTATACAATGAAAGGGGATACTGCAATTGAAAATGTTTTAGTAAATTGGGAAAGGTGGTTGCATTTATGGCATTTGGAGAGATGATTTGTTGGAAGAAAATTGAATACTAATGACTATATAGGATACTAATAACTATACTATACTATACTCGTCATTACCATCTCAGAGAACACTGCCTCCCCAGGCCTTCTCATTCTAAAAAAGCACCTTTATTCCATAATAATTCTAAATAATGGCTGGTTCTCTTGTCATGATCACTGTGGGGGTAAAAATACATGCAAAAAATACTTAAGTGACCTTAAGTATTAAGTAAGAGCTTAAGTGGTTTGTACACTTACTGGTTTGTATAAAGTAGTGAACACAGTCTAGAGTTGAATCAGATATTCTAGATGTTCATATGTAGAGTATCTGTAGAGCCCCACAGTCATATTATGCAACCACCCACTGTCTTTTGTATAATTGTTATGTACATTGGTGCTCAAACTCTCAAAGGGCTCCTTGTTTGTCTTCGTCCTCTGATGCTGTGCAAAAAGACAGACGTGACCTTTGACCTTGGCCCTGGATGCTGTAGGAGCATTGTGTGGGGCACAGTGCTCGTTGTGGCTCCCCCTCGGCATGATAATTAATTACGCAACAAGCATAGCTCGGTGTCCCAGGCCCGACCCCACATTCAATCCTCTCCCTGGCTGAGCATACACCGGCTTCTACGGATGCCATGGAATTCAGTACTGGGATTCCATTCCCCCATAAACAATTTCTACATTGAGATCCAAGGCTGGAAAGCTGCCAGGGTAAAGGACGGTTTTGGTGGGAGGTGGGGGGTAATGCTGCCGCCTCTCCATGCCATTTGTGCCAGAGAGATCTGGCTATTCAACCAGCAGTAGAAGCCATAGGTGGTTGCAAAACATTCAATAACTTCTAAACTTGGTTTTACTAAAACAATTGCAGAGTTTTTACAACTCCTTCAGCACTGAAACGCTGTTAAATGTTCATGACATGGAGAGGCGGCAGCATTAACTAACTACTGTTTAACTACTATCAAAACAAAATATTGGGTCAATCCTTGGCCTCTAGAGAACAACTGTGTGGTCCCAACCTGGATAAACTGCATAGCGGCATTAAAGTGTGCAGAGTGATTTAATAAATATGTATGTACATGGATACAAATAATGTGAAAAAAAACACAAACAAGCTAGATAGCTTGCTGCCGGTGATGGTCTCTGCAATGTAAGTCATGTTATTTAAACAAATAACCGTTGTTTAACAAATAGCCTTTCCATCACATCTGTCCAATAACTGTTCTAAAACTGTTCTCTGTTGGTTTTAAACCTATTCAAATCTGCCATTTTTGTTATTGGTTTTAATCATGTTGGTTTCTTGCAGCCTTTGCAATTCTGCCACTGAAGTCTTCTGCAAACAGTAGATTGTGGTACTTTCACCCCAGCCTTTTTTGGGTTATTCAGTGACACATTTTGGGTTTGAAATTGGGCAAGGTCATGTTCAAGAACTTGTAAATGTTCCCACAAAGTAGACCTTGATGTTTTGTTTGGGCCCTCTTTTTTTTCAAATTAACTAAATGTTTCTGTATTTCTCCCCTACATCAAACAACTCTTTAAATTGGGCTTTTCATTAAGTTTTATTTCAGGGACTAGCATAGGTGCATCATTAGTTGATCTAAATCTGATCGTAACATTATAACGTAACCGGCCATTTTTTTTAAGATCATGTGACTTTGGAACAAGCTTTTGATTACTGCTTTGCCAGCACCTATCACTACACCGCGTTCCGATTTATTATGCAAATTATGTTGTACACTGATATTTCCTAAATAGTCTATGCAAATGACAGTCAGTATAATTTTCAAGTCATTAACAGTTACGGTAAAAGTTGAATTTCATTGAACAAACCACCCATTGAAATCAGTATGTTTTTTCAAAATGTAAAAACTCAAAATGCACTGATCCAAATTAATATGCACAACAGAGTTTCAAAACATTTTGGGATAATGTTTCAAAACATTAGGTTGTAAAGAACAGAAAATGGTAATTTGCTGCATTAGGAGGTCACTTACTGAAATCAAAAGCTATTTCAATCAAACACATCTTAACAGGGCATGTTAACATAGGCCCCCTTCTTTGATATCACCTTCAACATTCTTGCTTCCATTGAACATGTGAGTTTATGGAGAGTTTCTGCTTGAATGTCTTTGCAGGATGTCAATAGCCTCCCAGAGCTGCTGTTCTGATGCGAACTACCTCCCACCCTCATAGATCTTTTGCTTGAGGAGGCCCCAAAGGTTCTCAATGGGGTTGAGGTCAGGGGAGGATGGGGGCCACACCATGAGTTCCTCTCCTTTTATGCCCATAGCTGCCAACGACACAGAGGTATTCTGTGTCAGCATGAGAGTGTGCATTGTCATGCATGAAGATGATTTTGCTGTAGAAGGCACGGTTCTTCTTTTTGTACCATGGAAGAACGTGGTCAGTCAGAAACGCTATACTTTGGAGAGGTCATTTTCACACCTTCAGGGACCCTAAAGGGGCCTACCAGCTCTCTCCCCATGATTCCGTCCCAAAACATCCGCCACCTCTGACGTTGCAGCCTTATCGGGACATGTTGGCCAACCACAAACCATCCACTACTCCATCCATCTGGACCATCCAGGGTTGCACGGCACTCATTAGTAAACAAGATTGTTTGACCATTTGTTTTCATGTAAATCTGGGCCCACTACAATCGTTTCTGCTTGTGAGCATGGGTTAGGGATGACCGAATAGTAGGTGCACCACAATGTGAGCATGGGTTAGGGGTGACCGAATAGTAGGTGCACCACAATGTGAGCATGGGTTAGGGGTGACCGAATAGTAGGTGCACCACAATGTGAGCATGGGTTAGGGGTGACCGAATAGTAGGTGCACCACAATGTGAGCATGGGTTAGGGGTGACCGAATAGTAGGTGCACCACAACTGCCAGCCTCTGGAGGATCCTACACCTTGAGGTTCGTGGGACTCCACCAGCAGCTTTGATACCTGTTTGCTGCTTTGTAATGGAATTTTAGCAGCTGCTCTCTTAATCCCATGAATTTGTCTGGCAGTCACCTTTCTCATTATGCCTTTATCTGCACGAACCCGTTTGTGCTCTGAATCAGCCACAAATCTCTTAACTTAAGCGTGATGATCGTACTGTTTTCATGAAATATCTAATGTTTTCATACCATTATTTGACGCCTTTCGGCAGCAGAGAGATCCTTTTTATTTCCTATATTGATTGAAACCTGGGGCTTGCTTACTAATGTGGAACTTCCTTCTTAAGTAGTTTTCCTTTAATTGGGCTCACCTGGCAAACTAATTATCACAGACAGGTGTCTGAGATTGATTTCAGTGATCCAAAGAGCCCGGAGACACCATACCATCCATAAGTTTGATTGAAAAACAAAATATTTCATGTTTCCGCTCATTCCGCTTTGCATAATAATTTGGAACATGGTGTTGTATTTGTCCACTAAATCTTAAATGTAGGCCTTTCTAATTACTTTTCCTTGACTAGAATTAAGGTTGAGCCTTGATGCCGGGAAAAAGACATACTAAATTCTGGGAGAAATTACATCTGACAGAATTGGGCCATCCCTAGCAGAGATTGAAAAGGGCAGCAGAGATGGATAGCAAGGCTGTGAAATCTCACAATTCTTGCCAGCTTGGACGTCACATTCTTTGAGTCATCTGTAATATTTTCACATTAACTTCAATGTTTTTTTCCCCATTGATGCCGAAGGGCCTTGCTAACCTTTTGAGAGAGATTAATCTTGGTGTTTTCCAGACAGTGCCCTAAAACGTTAATCTTTCTGGCGCAAACTGAGTCCAGATAAGAATCATTGTGTTGGAAGGAAGTGAAAAATTAATAAATGAAATAAATGCTGGACAGCGCATGTGTAGAACTCATGACTGATTGGTGCTATAGCGGTACCATTTCATGATTAAATATTGCCACAAATTGTAGCTACTTTATTAGATGGTGAGTTACATGAATGGTGTGATCATTAAATAACCGTATGTCATGCTGAATAACATAATGAATGACATCTGATTCATGATAACAGATTTAAAAAATGTAGGCATTAAAACTTTCATTCATATTTAATTGCTGTACTCCGTTACCTTGCTCCGGAGTCATTCATTTAAAAAGAAAAGAAAAAAGAAAACGTCTAGCTGCTGTTGAACGCCTTGCTGTTGAAGTTTCCATCGTAAAACCAATAGAGCAGACTTTTTAACCCTGTGTCATTTTAGTTCTGCAAGTCAACATAACCTGTACTTGCTTTACTTGCTGCAAGGTTACTGTAACAAGTTGAGGAACAAATAACAATATATTTCTCGGTTGAATGCAAAGGAAATGTTTTGCCTCAAAGTAAATGTTGTCTTTGTTGAGAGACAAAAAGGTCTCCTTTGCGTGTTACATACCTGTTAATTTCTCTTACCAGTAGTGGATTGTGTAATAGAAAATACATTGCAATTCCACAGAATCCAATGTAAACAACGCTTAAGAAAATTAATTATTGCGCTTGTATATGAAGAACCTTTGTTGCAAATCTGATGTTTGATTCTGTAATTGGGTCAATGATGTTGCATGTCAGTTCTGGTGTCCAAAAAACATTCATAATATAAAAAGATATACATTTTTAAATACACTACATTAAATGACTCAACTTCCCCCTCATAATTACTCATGTGAGTAATCATTATAAATAATGAATCTTCAAGGAACTGTTGAGCTTAAAGGCCCCAAAATGTAATGTTTGTACAAAATGTAATCAAGTACTAAAATATGACATACATTTAAATAATATGAATAAAAGTGTTATACTCGGGTATGATTGTATTGATGTTTTCAATGAGACTTAGTGATAATACCTTGCTTAATTGCATTTGTATGATGCAAAGACTTTTGTCTCCAAATTGTATTTTCTCCAATGCCATTCCTAGATAACAGACTGTACTTTGGTATGTCATGATGCATAATATTGTATCAAAAAGACCCTGTAGGAGCCCCAAAACATGTGCAAAGGTCAGGAAGTTTCTCTTAAAATGTTTGTTTTGTCCTTTTCGGTCACTGGTGCAATTTGTTACAATATCAGTCTTTTTGGATAACACTAATAAAACATGTATCATGTTTTCATATTTAAAAACGATCTATTTGATCTACAATGTTATCCTAAAGTGATGATAGCTATGTGGTAGTTTTCCAAAGGTGGTTAAGTTATTGTCTGATTATAAAGAATCAATTTTTTGGCATTCTTGGATAACAACTTGGATAACAACATTCTTTTATACCAATAGCGCCACGACATGTTATCCAGAATGACATATGTATAAAAATCTAGTTTGAATTGGTATTTGTAAACTTGGGCAACTTTAGGCATAGTTATTCTATTAATATATTATGTTTTTTTTACATTTTGTCATTCATCTTGGTTTAATGATTCAATGTGTCACATAGGTTATTATAATTAAATTTGATGATGTTATTGGTCAAATCATGAATAATGTATCCTATGTAGTTCTGTCTGTCCAGATGCCTCTGTCTGCGAGGCAGACGGTTCAGAGCAAGGCCAGGGCAAAGGTTCAGAGCAAAGGGCTGAGTATTTTGGAAAGAAGTGTATACACTCTCCCCAACCCAGAGAGCCAGATGACCCTCAGCCACACCCTCCCCAATTCAGAGACCCAGATGACTC